>JAVTVY010015910.1:0-63147 GCA_036873755.1 Hanleya hanleyi
GCAATTCATGAACAGAAAGCATCGTGGAGATTTGAACTGGAGAGGTAAACTTGCACTACATTTCCCAGCACATTACAGTTCAATTCTCCATGTGGTTATCTCCTCTGTCCACACCTCTAGCAGCAACATGTTTTGATGTAATACGTAGATTTATTTAGATCAGGGCAAACATTCCATGAATATTTTGGAAGTAGAATGGAAAGAAAAGATTGTTGAATACAGAAAAATTATAATGTAAGTGATTTGACCACCACTGGATTTTAGAAACTTACTATAAGAAGGCTCATAATAGATAAGGTTGGAATTAAACCATAATACAGATGGACAGAAAAGGGGACAGACAGACGATGACCTGACCAATGAAACACACAAAAGACACATCTACATATTACATGCTATATTGGACAGAAGTTTCGTCCACCTGCCCTCAGTAGTTCAAAATATATGGAGTCTTAACGAAAGGAGGACGGACAGACGCCTGGACAGACGGACAGACGAGGCGACAGCAATACCCCTGATCCCAATCGGGCAGAGATGTAAAAACGCTCGTATGAAACAGCCTCGGGTTTCTTCACTAAATCACCATATGTTTGACATTTCAAACATAGTCTATAATCTGTTGGTTTTCTTTTCGCTATCTTTCATAAACCTGCTTGGCAGAGGAAAACAGCATTTAAGATTGCTGATTTTCGTGTTGAATTAGACGTCTTGCTATTTCAAAAATGTCTGGGCGGCTGGTGCCCCCTCTCCCTTGGTTTCCATCTCAAACTTTTAGTCATACCAATGGGACAAAAAAGGAATACATGGAGTTGAAACTTACTGACTCTTCGATCATTTTGAGTGTACAGTATTTGCATAGGGTATCGTACACAAAGTTGGCAATGGCATGTTTTCTGGAATTTTTTCGGTTAATTTTTGGCCGAAAAATAAAGAAGTAATTTATTAAAACTAATTAATTATTTATGACAATTATTAATTTTGCGAGATTTAAGTTCGAAAGTTATTTTTTTTTAGAAAAATAGGACCGAAAATTGTCCGAAAAATGACTTCCGAGAAAATGACGTCACTGTGACATCAAATTGACGGCCATCTTTAAAATAGATTTTACATTTTCTGACAGAGCTTGATTCCAATATATAGTATGCAAAGTTTCAGCCCTCTAGCCCCAGGGATAACAAAAATATGAACGGTTCCCGAAATACCATCTCCCAATTTGCATGACACCCCCGAATACGCACATACCGGAATTGGTTAAGCTCAAAATGACATTAAATGCTCAAAGAAAACCTGGCACCAAACTTTTTCTATTTCACAACATCATAACAAATAAGAAATCACATGGTGCCAACAATTTACACGCCAAAACTACTCGGGCATATTTTGCGACAATTGCCCCCACACTATTCGTTTCGGACAATAACTTTTGGAAAACTGAACGAATTTTTCTCAGATTTGGTATGTGGGTACCTCGCCTCAAGATCTCGCCTGGGATTATTTTTTATGCCGATCCACTACAGGTACCGCCACCTGGATGCCAAGTTAAAATTTTGTTTCTGGACAATAACTTTGGTTTGTGGGTACCTTGCCTCAAGATCTCGCTTGGGATTGTCTTTCTCGCTCATCCACCTACAGGTGATGCCATCTGTGGGCCAAGTTAAAATTTTGTTTTCAGACAACAACTTTTGAAAACCTAAACAGATTCTTTCCAAATTTGGCATGTGGGTATAACCTGATCTCAAGATCTCGCTTGAGATTCTTTTTCACACAGATCTGCCTATAACTAGAAGTTCTGTGTTATCCATAAGCAATTTGTTTGTTTATCTAGTTCCCAACTTCTAAATGCCACTAGGGGAAACCAATCAAAAATTTGATAATCCCCGCAGATTAGTCTGGGAATATTCTCTACTGTTGCCATTCATGACTTGATGTTATGATACAGAGCAACTCGGGAATAATGCTGTTGACTGACAGAGGTACATTTCTCTTTTCATTTAGTATAGTAACCACAACCCAAAGACCAACATGTCATTGAAAAGGAATGCAAAATTGTGGCTTGCAGCTCTAGGATTCAATGAGAAAAAATATTATCCTCTGTAATAACTGGATACGGAGATCAATTTATACACAAAGGAGATGTCAGCTGTAGTATTGAGTGTATAAGACCAGTATTTCCAGTAAGGGAATGTACAGCGATTGTCAGGTCCTGGCCAACCAGTGGAGTCTTTTACTAAATTTGTTTTGAATAGTCAGATGTCTGACCCAGGGGTTTTTATGCATGTATTATTCTGATGTAAGTATGATATATTCCCTTTGTTGTTACAGATCCTGACGGTGAACTGGTGGAGTCGTCCACAGATTCAGATTTTGATGAGGCTATAGAAGCAGCCATTGTTCTCAAGGACAGTCCACGATTGGTTATTGGGGCAGAGTTAACAGGGCCAATGACAGACAGATTGATGGTTGAAGACCACTCCTCTGACTATGTACAGTCAGACAATGAGTAAGATCTTCTAGTTTGTTAGTTATGTACTGTTCAGTGGTAATATGCAGGCTTCACATGGATCATGGAACATCACCAGTCATAGAGATAGTAGTTTATACTGTGTTTTTATGCATCTTTGTTCTGTTCTGCCAGTCCACTCAAAACAATTCCCATAAAGGAGTTTGAAGCTTGACATATCCAAAAAGGGTTGTCTCCCTTGATGTGTTCAGATTTAGGTGACTTGATGGATTTGCTTGTTGTAATTCGATGCCCAGTAGATATATGTATATGACTTAGAAGAAATTGAAATGTAGTAACATGAACATATTCTCCTGTCTGAATGTGCGGGAAAAAAGTTATTCTTAAAATGGGAAACATTTAACAGACCTCCAAATATACATAGGTATGCTGTTTCACCCACCAGTCAACAGGTAATTGTTTGAAAACAGTGGGACAAATTACCATTTTCTTATCAATTTGCTATCAGAACACAACATTTGACAGCTGTCCTCGCATATTTTGCCTTCAGAGTTAACAGGGTTCGATCTCCAGTACAGAGCAGACTTCACCCAGAAGATAACCTGGAAACCTATGAGGTTATACTGGAGAAGAAAAACAACAGCCTAGGCTTAAATATTGGGGTGAGTACATGTATACAGTTTGGCGTTGGTGTCAAACAGTAAAACCTGCTCATACCAGCCTTGCTGAGGACCGGAATAATGTGAATGTTTTGGCAGGTGGATTGTGTATCTTCTACTATCGAATAGTTATTTTCTAATCAAAAGTTGGCATTCAAGCTTTCATTGTACAACTTGCTCATATTACGTGTATTAACCAAATAAAGAAAACTATATTCGACCAATTGAGTCCTGTGAAGCATGTCATTTTTGCATTATTTTGTGAGGTCATTCTTTGGAATCATGTACGTATGATGAAAGTGAAAATATTATTATGACATACATATTGATTTTCCAATATTGCATGTTTTAGCCAGCAGAAGGAGATAGTTCATTGACTGACTATGATGGTATATATGTGAACCATATTGTACCCGGTGGGGCAGCTCATATCCAGGGCTCCATTCAAACAGGTTAGTTATGTTCTGTGGGCTCATCTTCAAATATTATCGTTCGTCCTATAAACAGTGATATCATATATGCTATATGGTACACTCTTTAATAATTCAATGACAGGAAGTGTCTCTCCTCACCCAAACTATTGGGGTGATCACATTTATTAGACGGAGAAGTGCATGAAGTGATACAAAATCTAGACTTTACCTATAGTTTCTCCTACATTTGGTAGATGATTAAATTTATTCAAGTTACCGATCATGATTGACAGTTAGAGATTTTCGGGTGATAGAACGTTAACAGAGTTATTGAATTATTAGAGCAGAGCTTTATCCAACTTGGATCAATCAATTACTAATTACTGGTAAATATCAGAGTATAAATTCTTACTAGATAGATTTAGATGAACATTTCTTCAAAGAACTGGGACTTCATGATCTGAGAGTGATGACTTTAAAAAGTAACTAGAAGTTTTCTTCCGAACATGCACAAGTACAATAACATGTTTGTGTAATACATGATTTGATGATGCTATTTGTAGGGGACAAGATTTTACAGGTAAATGGGGTTAATCTGAACCAGCATCCTTATAAGGAAATCCTCCAGATTCTAGCCAACGTTCCTCAGACCTGTCATCTTGTACTACAACCCTCACATCACCAAGCCGAAAAAGCGACAATTCCTCGTCACCAGGAATTTGAAGAAAATGTGGAAGTAGATGAGATTTTATTACCCGTGGAGACTGTTACAGCCAGGACAGAAACCAAGGATACTTTTGTTCATGTAGTGGAAGTGAATAATGATGGTGGGGAGGAGCGATCTACTCCAATCCCAGATCATAATCCAGTCAGAACTTTTCAGAATGGTGTAAATGGCGGACATCTTGACAATGCGGTGGTGTCATCATCCGGGGGAGAATCAGATCAGGAGGTCGCATCAATTATAGAGAATTCACCGTCCAGGTCGGGACACTTTAGCTACAATGCGTCTGCTCAACGTGATGAGGTCAAAGATCAAGAGGACAATGTCTCTGGTCGTGCAAGTACAGACTACTCCGCCTCTATTCAGGGAATCGGTATGTTATTTCACATCGATTCGTATATCACGGTTTAGCAATGGGCTTTTCTTTAGATTGACAATGTCTGATGATCAGAATATTTCTATTTAGTGGTCTTAGTAGTAGTTGCCACTCTGTACAACTTGGCACTCTTGCGAATGTGTTGGAGTTAAATATTTTTTTTTATCCGAATGTGATAAATCAGTTTCTGTTAACAAATATTTGGTTGAATACACCATTCTTCAATGTTTCTTCGACAGATAATATATTCAAAGTCGAACTGCAAAAGGGCAGCGGCGGTCTTGGGTTCAGTGTACATGGTGGTAGTAAAGAGGACTCTACTGACCCCATGAAGGCAGTCATACGGATAAAGAAGATCTTCCCCACTGGCCCTGCTGCTACATCGGGCCTGCTCAGTGAAGGGGACATCATCCTGCAAGTGAATGAGAAAAAACTGCTTGGATTGTCACACACTGTAAGTTGATCTGATCTGAGGATAAACTACAACGTATATGCTGGGAATCATATCCAATAAATCGGAGTGGTTTCCCTATAATCAAGTAATATTGATAAATATTTGGCGTCGAATCACCCTGCGTTATCTCTTAGGGCTATTCCAGAAAAAAAGGCATGGGGGGGGCGGATGACAAGTCTTTTTTTTTTCTATGGGTGGTCGTGTTAAAATGAAATCCAATTCTGTGGGTGGTAGGCTCAATAAAGAAATGGATTCTATGGGTGGTGGGTAAATAAAAGCAATGGTGTCAATCACACCCCTACCTAGCTTTATTCAGAGAGACCCATCCCTCTGCTTGACTTTAAAATCCCGAACAATCCTAAAAACGGTAATTTCATTCTTTGTTTGCAAGTTGTTGTTGCTCTTTGTCTCTTCGCTAAAAAGGCGGGAAAATTTGTGGTGACATCACTCTTCGTATATCGGGAACCTTTGACACCCCTTTCAAAATGCACAGAATAAAGAAAAAGAAGGGTTCCCGAAGAAGCTCTTCTTTGTGAGAAGGTAACAAAGGTCACATTCCAAAAGGGGATTTCCAGGTTTACTTCAGCTTGATTCCAATCGCGATCTGAGCCAAGTAATTGTTTTATACTTGATGAAACATAATGCTGGATGGCCAACAAGTTGAGTGTTGTACAAAATGTAATAAAGGATTCATTTTTTTTAATTTGACAAGGATATGCCCCATTATTGAATCTATGGACCATACTAGAAATGGATTTGCAGTGCTCCTTGCCAGTTCAGCCATGTGAGCCTGTGCAAACGATTTTATTGTGGGTTTCTCTGATACATCCAGCTGAAATCAAACTGGGAGTCTGGTTGATGCTGATTTGAAGACAGCAAAATTTGTGATTTAAAAACAGCAAATGTTTCAGAATAAAGTATAAATTGTTTTTCCACTGATTTTTTAAATGAATCAATAAAATCGATGTGAGTGAGATCCTGGTGGGATTTATGAACACAGCAACCATTTTATACCTCTGTTTTTGTTTTGTTTTTTTTTCTCTTTTTTTTTTCAAGCTGTTAGTAATGTAGGCATGGTAGGTATGCTTATGACCTTATGATCTGAAGAAGACATATTCAGTACTCACTGTATTTGGAAATTGATTTGATAAATCTGGGGAGTTTCAACTGCATTCTTCAATTTTAAAGAATATTTTGTGATCATTTCAATTATTTTTCTTAATAGCATGTAGCCTACCATGAGGATGTGGTCATTCTGCAATCATGAATACGTGCCAAAAAATTTCTTTAATGTTTATTTTAAGTAGCACAGTTCAGTACCAATTGATTGTACTTACCTATTATTCTCACAATCTTGGTCCTCAATTTTCTCGTTATCAAATCTGTCATTTTCATTAACATGGTAAATGCAATACGATACTTCCTTCACCTCTTCCTGATGATGATCATATCAAATTTAGACGAAATGTAATGGTGTCCAACCTTTTGTTCCGACCTTGCTGACAGTCCGTTTGACTGGCATGACTGTTGAGCATCAAATTCATTATGGAATCCATCAGAATTTTGTTAAATTCATTCAATTTAGCGGCATAAGTAGATAATTTTCAAAGCAGTGGTTTCAACGTTATGGATCAACTCAAAAATCTGAATGATGAAGAACTTTGATTTCTCCGCGACGAAGTGTTTGAAAAAAACTGGGACCTTTTTTATGCTTCAAAAAAGCAGTTGACACTGTTGGCACGGTCACAGTGAATAACTCCGAACCTGTTGATCAGCAGCAAATGATGATGATGATGAACCAAAACGCAAAAAAGTGGCCCAAGGAGAGATGTAAATGATGTTAATACTTCAATGCGGAGGGGAAATTTTTTGTTTCGGTTTTTTTTTTCTTTCTATGGGTGGTGGGATGCATAGATAATTGAATTCTGTGGGTCCTTGTTGTGGCAGTAAATTCATTTCTATGGGTGGTGGGTAGTAAAAAATTCTGCCATCCGCCCCCCCCATACCTTTTTTTCTGGAATAGCCCTTACCGCTTTGTATTCCTAGTTTTCATCTCAAAGTACATGTACATGCCCCTATACCATCGTAATCAGTACACGATCAACATACGTATTTCATATAAATCTAAACAACCGGGACATTATGTTCAAGATTAAACCGAGAGAAATCAAGAGACATTCTGGTTCTGCCCTCAGTTTAATCAGTTTATTATGACATTGACAATCCATCTCGATCAGTTGGAGATATCTCCTCATGATATCTAATCAATAGAAAGGTTATGGCTATGGGGAATGAGAAAACTTGAATACAACATACCTGATTCCATTGTATATAAAAAATACTTCTGGTGTTGGTTTTTAAAAGCAATTTCTCAGGTCTTGTCAGTTGAGGAGAGTGATCACACTACATCACCAAAGAGTTCCTAATTATGGTTTGCGGAGAGCTGAAAATCCCTCTCAGTTTAATACGAAAATGTATACTGCCATATAGCTTAAATTCAGTTGCCCAAATTTCCGTTTCACTCTCAAAAATGTCTGAAGGAGATCAGTTTATAACTTTTGACTTATTTTCAAATAACATGGCCTGATTTCAGTAATGCCTTCACTTCTAACATTCCTTACACTTAACAGAAGATAACTGATTGCCTTATAATCAATATTTGGTATTTTGTCTAACAGGAAGCTGTTACGTTGCTGCGCAATTCACCACAAAACATCACTCTGATAGTTTGTCGGCCTGATCCAGATGTTTACACGAAGGTGAGTATGACAATTGTCAATTCAAGCAATAATCCAATCGAATGTTTGGTCTGCTTCGGAATTCAAGTGGAAACTGTCACTGATGGCCGCATATGTTTCATTATTATTTTTAACGATTTCTTTTATGTGAAGTTTCAACTGGAAATTTGGATATTCACAAGAATACTAATCAGAACAATACATGGCATTGAGTTTCGGGATTCGCGAATGAAGTTGTGTATTCTTTCAAACTCACTGTATTTGAGGTAAAACATCTATTTCTCCGTATGAAGGTAAACATTTGAAGATGGACCGTAGCCAGAATGAGTTTTTTTACAATATTCTTACTGTTCCAGTCAGTAGCTGTTGGGAAAAGCTGATTCTGGTTATGATCAGTCTTCATAGATAGAGGTAGGTGCTGTCACCAAATGTTGTACTTCATGACAATTAGATAAGATGGCATCACAGAGATGCATGTAAACATGGTAAATTTATTTCTCGGTAAACAGACCATTATCCACCAATGCTTCTGAAGTCTTGGTGATCTCATCCTGATTGAATATTACTACATTTTGATGTTGATTCACAGGGAAGTGAGGAATCTCTGGATATATCAACTTTATCCAAGAGTTTCCAGCACCTGTGTGATCTGGACCGCGGGGCTGAAGACGTGGGGGATGATTCTGGCCATTCTCTGACCATGGTCAGCCAATGTCTACCTGATGACACCAGTACTCCTGTACCACACTTACTAAGGGGCAGTACTCCTGGTGGTAGCTCACTTCATGCAGATAGGACAGATAACTCTGTGACTTCTGTGCGCTATGCTGCTGTACCTGAAATCGTTATAGATACAGATGTGTGGACAGATGCGGATACACCAGACAGCACACACTTAGAACTGGAGAAAATCAACAGTGGCATTTTTCAGGACAGTCCACCGGACATTCCAGTGTCTGATATTGATGATTTGTCAGACCGTTTATCCCCAGATCCGAAGCAGGAGATCTCTTCAGGGGAGGTGACTCTGGGTGGAACAGAGCAAAGGGAGATGGGCACAGATAGAAAACCAGAAGATCTCAGGGATGGGTATGGGAGTTACAGTGAATCTGAGAGCAAGTCCTCCGATGAATCTGTGATATTGGCCTCGTATCGGTCGAAAGGACGAAGCGGTGATGTTACATTAAATGGTGAAAATGTTGATGTCCATGGATCGGGACTCGGCAGGGATGATTCTCCTACAGGACTTTCCTCGGCTGATACCACGCTGGAAGATCTCTCCCTCAGAGAACAATTTTTGTTTCCAGATGGAACCAAAGAGGATCTCGACTTGGATGCTTCATCTTCCAGGTCCTCTCTAGTGGAGAGTAGTGATGAATATGACCAGTATGTGGAGAATGTTCAGATGGGCCAAGTAAGTTTGAGACTTGGAGTGAATAAAAAATAAAAAAATTGACTTGATTGATCGGGAGTGGTCATTCTCACTCTTGCAATAACCCCAATTTAATATTAGGAGAGTGAAAACACTTTTCCTTTCACATGTTGGAGATAAATGTATACCGCATGTACCTGGCCAGACATATAAGGCCTTTAGAACTTACTCCCATCTCCTCTCCTCATGAGTACAGACTAGAATACGAAAGCATGACAAATGAAACCCGAGTGATAATTATTATTTCATGCCTAAATAATCCGTTGCCCAAAATTTGTGTTTATTGTTTTGATATGAACATGATAAATTCCTTTTCATTTCATGTATCTGTATTGTTGTGCATTATCTGGGATTTTAAGTGTAATGATATTGAATGTATCTATATTCAGGAATTTGAGGTGACATTAGAGAAACCCGCCAGAGGTGGGCTAGGTTTTACGGTGGCAGGTGGTGTTGACACGACCGGGACATGTTATATCAAGGGTATTGTACAGGACCCAGCACTTTCTGATGGAAGACTTCAAGCTGGAGACAAACTCATCCAGGTGTGTACACTCCCTCATCTCATTATGGTGAAGGCTCTCATAATTCAATCCTATTAACATTCAATCACTCTTAAACTTTATACGCCCGCCATAAGATGAGGGGCATATAATACGATACCGATTTCCTCCATCTGTTAACTTTTTTGCTTGTCTGTGCGATATGTCCAGTTTCAGGTCACAGATTGTTACCAAACTATATATGTACCTAACCCATGGGTCAGAAAGGGACACTATTCATCTTGAGGTCCATAAATCCCTTGTTTGAAAATTCTGTAAATCATTGTAAGTTATGTTTATGCTATAAGTACAGTTCAGAGATGTTGATTGTGATGGTGAAGAAGAAGCCTATTGATTTTTACCCCTCGGTCAATTGGCTGAAGGGTATTGTCTACTTCGTCCATCCGTCTGTCTGTTCATCTTCCTCGTTAACGCAATATCTCTTGATGGATTATAGCCAGGCTTTCTAAATTTGTACAACATATGTATGTAGTAATTACAGCTACAGAGATTTAGCCAGTATAGGGGACAGGCTTACCTGCCGGTTAAAACCCTGAGAGAAGTCGTTTGTCACGTCTGTTGCAGTCCCCAGTCAGTCCTTCTCTGGCTTCTTTTGCAAGCCCGCGAGTCACTCTCATTGGCTAGAGGGCAATCAGCGCCCTCTACCAGGGGAGATAACTCTATAATAAAGCAAGATAGTGAGAAAACCTATACTCACTACATGTACATGTAACTGGCGAAGGGTTCAGAAGCCTCATGAAGAAACTGACTTTGACCTATTTTATGTTGGTCAAATTTGAGTATTGGTTATAATCTTTGAAGGATTACATCTAGGCTGTCTAAATTCATACTAGCTATGTAATTCTAGTTATTGCACCGAGGGATCATGGTTTGGCTCTTCAATTTACACTACACTACATTTGCAACTGGTGATTAATTAGACACCTATTCAAGTTGATGGACCTTGACCTATTTCATCAAGATCAAATTGCAATTAATACAATATGTTTTAAAATGTTATTGTTTCATGTAGGCATGCAGTGGAGTATATTGCAGTCCATAAGTCTCTTGTTATATCATTTCATCCTCCCATCCTACGTTTGTCCTACATGTAGACCGGTCCCAAAATATTTTGGTGCTATAATGCATTGGATTATTAGAGAGTTTATCATGTGTACATTGTATGCTTCACATAAGTGATCTTTAGGTTAATGTTGAACTTTGACGAATCATTGTGACCTGAATACTGCCCATATTCAGCATAGTACATGGAAAGCTTACCATGTTTTGCCTATATTTTTAGCATATTGTTGTACTATATTCTAGATTAAAAAATCTTCTTGTGATATTGTGAATATGGTAATTGAAATATTTGAAATGAAATCTGTATATTATTGCGTTAACCTCAGGATGCCCTATTCATTCAAGTTTGTAGGTTGGTGGGATCTTGGTATTTGTAATAATAATGACAAATGTCCCAAGTCTGAGACTGGATTGTTTCGTGCATGTTTAATATTGTTGGGTCTTTTTGGAACAACAGGTGAATGGCACAGATATGAGACAGATGACACATTTCGAGGCTGTGACATTTTTACGTCGAGCGCCGTCAGTTGTCAGAATTTTGCTCTATCGTGACCCTGAAGAGAAGAATGGGAATACAAGAACTCAGACCCAGGTGAGACTATAACAACATCAACATTACTTCCAAATTAAAGTATCAATCTTTCACTGTTCAGCAAAGTCTCAATGATTCCAGTAATATCTAGTTGGTTTCAGGATAGCCCTTCCTTGATAAAGCACAGATGCTGAAGTCTGTCCATTTTAATTGGTTGTCTACTTTGGAACTTATCAAAAATCATTAGTCAGTTTCGCATAAATTTTCGTTTGAGCAGCGTGTATAACAAACTGAATTGACTATCATGCTGATAATATATCATGCTGGAAATAACTTGGTAATTCTCTCCACATAAAACTCCATATTAGTTGTTCCATATACCAGCACTCAGTTTTATAATCTGATGTAATAATGTATTGGTGTTCAAGCGGACAAAGTTATCCAGGCGGTCAGTGAATGTGTCGCTTATATCCCATGCCCAGTCAAATTGCTGGAAGTTAATCAGCACGCATCTCCATGACCGTATACAGCATTATTGACCTTTGTCCAAGTGAATACCAATAAATTAAGACACAACCATTATGGAGTTTTTATGTGGAGAGGATTACAAGGCTTGCTTTTCCATGGAAATCTGATTCTCGTCAGCAACATCATTCATAGGATTTCAACAGTTTCCCGTAAAATTTTAACAATCTGTATAGAATTTGTTCTAAAGTCAAAATACAATCTGAGTGGTTAATTAATAGTATATGATTATTCTACTGTTGAACAGGGTGTTAATAAAGAGAACCTACCGGAGACTAATTCAAATATTGCCAGATCTGATCAGGATGAGGTCAAATCAGAGAGTGGACAGAGATATTCCCGTGTCAACAACAACAACAATAATGCCGATAAGTCCGTGTCCAATATCATTCAGTCTCTCGAGTCCTCCAAAGTGTTAATTCAACCCAAGAACTACGAGATTCGAGCGGAGAGTCCTAAAATTATGGAGGACTTGAATGATTTTGAGGATGAGAAGAAATATATTTCTGAGGTACTTATAACTCATTCCTGTTCCTTATGTTCTTGCCAGTCTATTCTTCTTTTTCCTACGAAGTAGGCTCTCATTTGCAAATTGTCCGGTAATGAGTCAGTAAGTCCATCCGAATCCGTTCGTCGGCAAAATAAGGAGAACCGTTGACATTAGAACCTTTATTTTTGGCATGAATGTGCATCAGGGGACTGTTACCAGCAGGTTCTGAGCTGACCTACTTTTGATGAAAATTTAACCAACTTTGGTGACCTATAACATTACGCTTAGACCCCAAAATCATCTAAATCTAAGTGACCTATAACATTACGCTTGGACCCCCAAGTCATCTTCCTCACCTCACTTCGTGGGTCCTGTGACGTTAGTCACACTAGTCATGTGAGTAGGGTATTTCACATAAATGAAGGTGACTAGATAATGGAAATTCCTAATCAGTTACACAACGATTGGTGATTTTGAACCAGCAGTTTTTGTTTCTCAATTCAGTTCAAGCCTTTTCCTCTTTTTAAGGCCATCACCAGAATTTCCAGGTAACCAAATCAGAATTTAGGGTTTTGTCGTGCCCCGCCTGAGATGCCCTAAAATGGGCCCTGCCCCCATTTTGATGGTGCTCCATGTCTTTTAAAACCATGTCCAGCTATTAGCTTTCGTGAATGGAGGTTGTTTATTTTCAATTCCATTCTTCCATATTGCCTTGAAGCAGCGTATTTCCAGTACTGCAGGCGTTTTGATTTGCTGTAGGCCTGCTAATGCGATACGGTACTTGAGCCTGTGGCCAGTCAAAAACTTCTCAGCCAGTCAAAAAGTTGTTCTTGATAATATAACAGCATAGTATTTTTATACGCCCGCCAAAAAGGCGAACGTATTATGTGATGGCGGTTTCCGTCTGTCTGTCTGTCTGTGTGTCTGTCTGTCTGGTGTCTGTCTGTCTGTCAGCCTGCCCCTCGTGTCCGGTCTATATCTGGAACAGTTCTCTATCTACAGTTCCAATTTTTGGTGAGTGGATACCCTATGGATAGACGATGTGTCGCGCACTTAAATGAAGGTCGAGGTCAGGGGTCAAAGGTCACTGGCCTGAAAAACAGGAAATCACTGAAGTGTTCGTGTCCGGTCTATATCTGTGAACGTTTTCTTTCCACAGTTGCAATTTTTTGTGAGTGGATACACTAGGTGGAGACGATGTGTCGCGTACCGAAATTGAGATCGAGGTCAGAGGACAAAGGTCACTGTTGCCTAAAAATCAGGAAATCATTGACCATTTATAGTTCTCTATCTACAGTTCTAATTTTTGGTGAGTGGATGCCCTTGGGGGGAACAATGTGTTGCATACCAAATGTAGGTAGAGGTCAGAGGTCAAAGGTCAGTGTGACTGAAAAATCAAGAAATCAGTATGAATTTCTGATCTTTTGTGAGTGGATTCAATAGGGGGAAATGAAGTGTTACATACCAAAAATTAGGTCAAGGTCGGAAGGTCAAAGGTCACTGTGACCCAAAATTAGGAAATTATTAAAAATAACTTTCTTTTTGTGTTAGTAGATACCTTAGGGGGACACGATGTGTCATATACCAAAATGTAGTTCAAGGTCAAAGGTCAAGGTCACTGTGACCCAAAATCATGAAATTGTTAAAATGCATGATTTTTTGTGTCCATTGATATATTAAGGGGAGACGATTTGTCATGTACCACAATTTAGGTCAAGGTCAATAGTCAAGGTCACTGTGACCCCAGAATCAAGAAATCTTTAAAAATCATGATTTTTTGTGTCCATTGATATACTGGGGGAAGACGATGTGTCATGTACCAAAATTTAGGTAAAGGCCAAAGGTCAAGGTCACCGTGACCCCAAAAATCAAGAAATCATTAAAAATAACTTTTTTTGTGGCAGTGGATACATTAAGGGACACGATGTGTTACAGACCAAAATATGGGTCAACGGTCAAGGTCATTGTGACCGCAAAATCGAGAAATCGTTGAAAGTGACATTTTCATATGCCTATCAAATAGGAGGTCATGTAATGCGATATTGCATTCTGTCCAGTCATCCGTTAACATTTGGTACCAAACTTCTTCAAAATCAAGAAATCATTAAATTTGACATTTTCATATGCCTGTCAAGAGGAGGTCATGTACATGTAATGCGATATTGCATTCTGTCCAGTCAGAGGAACCATATTCATTTTGAAATCAATTTGCAGGCACGGCGGAGCCGGGGGGGGGGGGGGCTACGGGGGCTAACGCCACCCCCAATAATTTGGCCAACTTTTCTAAAATTCATATGATGTCAATGCAAAAAATACTTCAATGAATACGTATTTTCGAAATGAATAGTAAAATGAATTGTCATCGCATAACTAAAACTATTTACAACTGTTCAGCATTAGTGGGCCAGCCAAAGCTCTAGAATTTTTTTTACCGGCCTTATTTGATAATTTTTAGGTTCACAAAAGGTTAATAGTGTTATACCATATAAGATGATAGAGATAAATGATTAAATCCTCACACCATGTACCATATGCCACTAATTACTAAGACGAAATGCCGCTAAAAATATATGACTCCTATGTCCTGGACGTTTCGTGATATCAGCGAAGATAAAATACTGTTATTTCATTGTTCAGACTTGCATTCATTAAAATTAGAAAGAAAATGGACTAGAATAGAAAATACCCTGCGTGTCCATGCCATGGCAAATCCTCGCCCAGTCAAGAAGTTACCGAAAAGCAATGCATATAATTACAAGTCCTTGGTAGTGAAGTGCCCAAATATACGCTGTCAGTTTTCATTGTTCACAAACTCATTGGCAATTTCGATCAGGTTGATGGAGTCTGTAAGAATCTCGACGATGAATAATTAAAAAATGTTTGGAAAACAGGCAACACAAATAGAGTTTACACGGGCGAGGATTTCTTGTTTTATTGCTCGGAAATATGCTAGATTGCCTCTCCGGCCATATAAGACCCCTGGAGATTCCGGGGTCTAGGCGGCCCCTGGACCCTCGCCTAATTCTGCTGTGATAGTAGCCCCCCCAATCATGAATTGCTTCCACCGTGCCTGATTTGTCAAAGATCAAGGTCACAGTCCCCCAAAACTGAATCAAGTTTAGCTAACTATATGTGTTCGGTTGGAATTTTCAGAGTTGTCTCCCCTACATGTATATGGCATTTGTCCTGTGGAGTTGTCTCTCATGTTTGATACATGTAAGAAACAGCTACATTCAGTTAAACTGTTGTGCAATAGAAACCATACATTTATTAATTTAATGAGAGGGGTCATTTATGAACTTTATACCTGTTAATTAACTCAAGAACAAAGGTTTACTTCATTTCTTTCTCCACATTTTTCTTCATGAAAAATTTTCTCGCCTGACAGGAATCCATTTGAAGGGAAACTACTATTTTCTTGCTTGACTATTGTCGATTTTAGTGTAGGATATGTGTGCTCTCAGCTCCTGTTTCAAGGTCAACTAGTTACATGTACCAAGATTTAAGACCATTTTAGTTTATAAGATTTGAAATATTTTACATTCTCAGAAGCACAAAATCGTAGACCTTTCTCTGGATTGCTAGCTACCAATTGGGATCAAGGCCATTAAACAACCTTGAAATTCGGACCAGTGTAATTCCAGATATACGGGCGTATATTGAAGCCCCTTGGGCTCTTGTTGTAGTTGATACAAATATAGGATCAGGAGAGCAGGACTGTATGTAGATGATACAAACACAGGACTGTATCTGTTTAGTTGATACAATAACAGGATCATATCTATGTACACATGATGTAGCTGATACAAAAAAACAGGACCCTGTCTATTTAGATGATACAAAACAGAACCATTTCTTTGTCGTTGATACAATAACAAGATTGTATCTATGTAGTGGATAAACAAACAAGACTGTATCTCTATAGTTGATACAATAACAGGACTGTATCCACGTAGTTGACCGTATCTGTTAGGAGATACAATATCAGGACCGTATCCATGTAGTTGATACAATAACAGGACCTTACCCATGTAGTTTCTCCTGCATTAGTTGATACAATAACAGGACCTTACCTATGTAGTTTCTTCTGCATTTAGGAGATGATCAAATTTGTGTTGCTGAGCAAATATCAAGGCAGAGTCTGAGGCTGATTGAATGTTAATAGACTGATTGAATTATTGGAGCATGTACCATATAGATTCAACCAAGGTCAAGGTCAGCACAGGCCTAGGTCAAGGTCAGCACAGGCCTACATGTAGGCTGTTGAACTGTCCCTTCTAATGTTAATAGCACATGACCGAAACAGTTTTGCCTATCCCAACTTGAAAGTTTCCCAGAACTCCCGGCTTCCTGAGTGAGCCATGTTAAACTTTAATTTCTTTCTTCTGAAAAGTTCATATGAAACTTTTCCTGCAGTTAGGTCCCCAGTTAATTATTCAATGACTGAATTACATATAATTATATTAATCAGTAATTTGACATGGTTGTACTTGTAGGCTGGAGTGATACGGATAGAGTTGGAGAAGCCTGAGTCAGGCGGGTTGGGATTTAGTCTGGTCACCACTGAGACGACGGGGAGTTACAACAGCGTATTCATCAAATCTATAACTGAAGGCAGCATTGCTGGTCAAGATGGCAGACTTCATGTCGGTGATAAACTCTTACAGGTGAGAACAAATACACAGAGAAAATCTACCTCTTACACACACTGTACCATTGTTATGTCTTACCAAAGGATATGTGACGACAATACGGGTATAACTCCCTTGTGTGAGATGATGATCAAGCTGAATTTTTTTTTCAATCCAAAGCCAAATCAGATTTTTCTAGAAGTTTACATACTGAAATATCAGCCTCGAAAGAACTGAGACCCTCCGTTGTATAAAAATGGAAATATGATTGACCAAAATGTGCTCCTAGGCCTATTTGGTATTTTTGAGGCATTTACAGTGAGGATTTTCTCTTATAGCTAAAATATGACATCTCAAACCAAAATAATTTTGTCACACAATATATTAAGAAGTTTGTTTATTGAAAGAACCACGAATGGTTTTGGTTTGAGGTGTCATATTTTTGTTACAGGAGAAAACCTTTCACGAAAATGCTCCAAGATACCAAAATAAGCTCGGGAGCACATTTTGATCAATCATATCTCCATTTTTATGCAACTGAACATCTTAGTTTTTTCGAAGGGGACATTTCAGTATGTCAAGAAATATCTTATATGGCAGGTTTTGGAGTGAAAAAAAAATCGGCTTTATTACCATCACACACAAATGAGTTTTTCGTATGTAAACGTCACATATTCTTTCAATATTTTTGTTTTTTTAATGTGGCCTCTCATTTGTGTTCAATATATTCTTGTTTAGGCCATTTTTTTGAGGATACCCATTTGACATGGACATTACTGCATTAACCATGTTAACTGTACTGTAGAGTTATCTTCTAGAAGATATATTCATGTACTCTATGGTGAGACAGCATGTCTCTTAGGGACCATCTCCAATAATCAGAAAAGTTTATCATTATCTCACAGATGACCAGTGATGAACCTTGCACATTGAGAGGTTCCATTTTCTATCTATCAATTTGACTGTTCAGATTCTTAGTGTCATTCAGCTGATCAGTTTCTCTTGATTTCTATCCAATTCTATAGGTTTTACTTTATTTATTCTTGAATCTGTTTGAAATTGACTTTGCTTATCTGACCTACCCTATTTCTTCTAATTTTTCGAACAGCAGTTTTAAACTTAAAAGCAGAAAAACAACATATTTATTTCGACTGAGGCTAAATACTATGACATGGATATGTTACTTATCACAAGAACTGAAAATCTAGCTAGTGAAATTTGTAGAAAGTCACCAGAATTTCTCTCGACAGATGCCTGAAGTTAAGTTTTACCGTCTGAATAATTAGAAGAAATAGGGTATTCATATTAAACATAGAGAGAGAAATTAGTTTTATGGGTTCAGCTGGAGTTTGTTGAACCCGGTCCCACACGATTGAGTTTCATGTTGACCAGTGTACAATTCAATTCAATTCAATTCAATTCTTTATTTGAATGTACCGTGTACATGTACTCCTGATACAGTGTCCTTGTGCTTGGATACAGTGTCAATCAGTCTAACCTGAAACCTCTCAAATACCAATAAACTAGTAAAACTGAAGATTTCAAGAAGGAACCCATATTAGAGAAAGAAATGTGAAGCAGCAATACCAGGAACTGGCTAATCTTCATTATATGAGACTGTCACATGTCAACACTGACAGCTTGCTGCTGCCAATCACAAGAACAATTCAAGATTGCTTTTCTGAACTTATATGTGTTTGATCAACATGGTTAATTACTTCCCAAATGTCACATTTTCTCTTTGAAAATTTTGTCATTGTCCTTCATTTTTCATGTACTTGTAAGTCTTTGACAGTTTGATCTGAGCAAGGATGAAAAAAACAGAAGAAATAGAAATATGAATCTGTATAAATCTGACGTTTTCATTCCTGCTACACTTCTGTTTTTCCTGTTTTCAGATAAACAATGAGTCCATTGCTGGTATGAATCAGGGTAAAGTGGCTGCTATTCTGAGAAAAGCAAGTCCAGGTCTTCTCACTTTAACAGTATCAAGGTATAAAGTTATGGATGCATTTATTTTTAAGCATTGATCATGGATCAAACAATTTTCTGATTATCATGTCTAAATTTTTGTAAGCACTTGATATATTTTGTCATGTAGAAAAGACACTTCTGTTCAGCTGGAAATTTAGCTTTTTAATCCCGAGTTAAAAACTCTTTTATGGTTAATTCAGATAAAGTATTCCTTAAAATATCATTAGCATATTAAAGTGTGAGGTCTTCAGCTAACCCATATCTGAACAAGTTCCAAGTTAACTGCATTTTTAGCCCACGGGGCTGTTCAAATCACTTTTCGTCCGTCCGTCCGTCGTCTGTCGGGGCGTCCGTCATCCATCCGTTGGTCCGTCGTCCGTCCGTCAGTCCGTCCGTAAACAATTCTTGTTACCGCGATTTCTCAGGAACTACTTCATGGATCTTTCTCAAATTTGGTACACAGGCTCCCCTTGGGGTCTAGTTGTGCAAGATACCTTTTTCTGGTCCGATTCGAAAATCCATTATGGCCACAATGCGACCATCTTGGATTTCCCCATGAAACTTTGTTACCGCGATTTCTCAGGTACTACTGCATGGATCTTTCTCAAATTTGGTACACAGGTTCCCCTTGGGGTCTAGTTGTGCAAGATACCTTTTCTGGTCCGATTTGAAAATCCAATATGGCCACCAGGCAGCGATCTTGGATTTCCCGATCGTGAATTCTCAGGAAGTACTGCATGGATCTTTCTCAAATTTGGTACACAGGTTCCCCTTGGGATCTAGTTGTGCAAGATTCCATTTTTGGTCCGATTCGAAAATCCAATATGGCCACAAGGCGGCCATCTTGGATTTCCCCATGAAACTTTGTTACCGCGATTTCTCAGGAACTACTGCATGGATCTTTCTCAAATTTGGTACACAGGTTCCCCTTGGGGTTTAGTTGTGCAAGATACCTTTTCTGGTCCGATTCGAAAATCCAATATGGCCACAAGGTGGCCATCTTGGATTTTTCAATGAAACTTTATTTGGATACTGCATTCTTTCTCAAATTTGGTACACAGGTTCCCCTTGGGGTCTAGTTGTGCAAGATACCTTCTGGTCCGATTCGAAAATCCAATATGGCCACCAGGCAGCCATCTTGGATTTCCCCATGAAACTTTATCGTGATTTCTCAGGAAGAACTGCATGGATCTTTCTCAAATTTGGTACACAGGTTCCTCTTGGGGTCTAGTTGTGCAAGATACCTTTTCTGGTCCGATTCGAAAATTCAATATGGCCACCAGGCAGCCATCTTGGATTTCCTCATGAAACATTGTTATCGTCATTTCTCAGGAAGTACTACATCATCCTTCTCAAATTTGGTACACAGTTTTCCCTTGGGGTCTAGTTGTGCAAGATACCTTTTTCGGTCCGATTTGAAAATCCAATATGGCCACCAGGCAGCCATCTTAGTTTTCCCCATGAAACTTTATCGTGATTTCTCAGGAAGTACTGTATGGATCTTTCTCAAATTTGGTACACAGGTTTCCCTTGGGGTCCTGTTGTGCAAGATACCTTTTCTGGTCCGATTTGAAAATCCAATATGGCCACCAGGCAGCCATCTTAGTTTTCCCCATGAAACTTTATCGTGATTTCTCAGGAAGTACTGCATGGATCTCTCTCAAATTTGGTACACAGGTTCCCCTTGTGGTCCAGTTGTGCAAGGTACTTTTTTCGATCCGATTCGAAAATCCAAGTTATGCTTCAAATTAATACTGTATTCCGGAGTTGTGACGTTGCATCACAAGAGTCGGCTTATCAAACGATGGGGCATATTCTATATATTGACTATAGAGAATATCCATACGTTCACCTTCTATGTCAAGGAGTTCAAATGATTCCGAATTAAAATGTATTTCTTCAAATTTTAAATCAGTTTACTTTAGTCCATGCCGTTGCAAGTGAACTGCTCCACCATTTTGTCTGCCGAAGGGACGTCACTCTTGTGAAACAACGTCACAACTCAACAACTGTAGACTACTGCATGTTTCGATCCAAGGGAGATAATCAGGGCTCATGCCAAAGTGTCAAAGAGATTAGTCTTCGCTTCCAGTACCCAATGATGACAGGTGCAAAAAAAAAAATACTACAAAACGAAGATGAAGGATCCTCCGGACATTCACTTTCAGACTAACTTTGCTCATTTCACTTGTACTATAACAACCGACATCAAGTACAGTTTCTAGAAATCTTGAAACTCCTGAACCTTAGATAGATAATATCTTGGTGTTTTCCAGTGTCCCTTTTTCGATCTTTTTCGCTCAAATTCGAAATTCTGCAAACAAAATTACAAATCAATCGTTTGTTCTTAGTAACAATGGACAAAAAGATCCTCTTGTCATTAGCTTACAATTATCAGAGAATGGTGGGCGCCAAGATCCTTCAGGATCTCTCGTATAATACCTACATTCATTTTATTCACCCATCTTGAGACAAGGTTATATAATGTAATAGCAAGCTCTGATGCAAAAGCGAGCTCTGTCCTTCCATCTGTTATTGTTGTAATCTGGCTGTGTGATATCTCCAGTTCCTGGTCTTGGATTAGTACCATACTTTGGGTATACCTTACCCTTGGGGCAAAGGGGAACCCTATCCATTTTGAGGTCAAAAGATCAAGTTTACTGTGGTCAGAAAACATTAACTCATTTATGTTTATGCTATAAGTACAGTTCAGAGATGGAAATTGTGATGGCAAAGAAGAAACTTATTGATTTTTAACCCTCAGCCAAGTTTGGACAAAGGGTAGTATTATCTGTGTGGTTTTCCATCCATCTACATATAGCTTGTTTTGAAGGATCACAACTGGCTTCCCCAAATTCATACTATATATTGACCTATTTTATCGAGGTCAAATTCTAGTTATTGCAGTATCTTGTGGGAACATAGCAAAGCTCTCCCAATTCACTCTAAAGTACATATGCAACTGTTGATGGGCTAGAATCATATACATTGTACCTATTTTATCAAGGTCAAATTCTAGTTAATGTGATATGATTCAAGAATATAGCTATAGCTTTTCTGCATTGAGACCATATGTAACTGGTGTTGAATCAGTATTGAAGATGTCCGTGATCTATTTTTTTCTCAGTCAAATTCAAGTTATTTTGTGATATTATATGAAAGATCATAGTTATTAGACTCTCAAAATTTGTCTCTTAATTTTGGGTTTCTGTAGTCAAAGGTGTGTACGGGAGTACAGTGAAGCCCATGAGGTTCTATTTGTAGCCCAAATCTTAAACCTGTTTCAATTCATGCCATTCAATCTCCGTCAGGAAGATGATACAACGTAGAAAACGGAAGTTAAAACTAAAAGTTAGCTCCCCTAGCGGAGAGTTGTCCGCCCCTAGGAGAACTCTCCCATCCCACTCCAGCAGGATTACTATAAAGGCTCTGCATCAGCCATTACTCATCCTCTATTCTCTGTTGTACCTCGACCAGTACACATCAGGAAGGAAGTGTTTATACAACCTGGGTTGTTGTTGTAACGACCCGCAGTATCCTTATCGTTTTTGACTTGTGTTATTTCTTGTCAGAAATTGTTTATTTGTTGTCGGAGACTCTTTCATTAATTATGTCTGAGCTTCCGATTTCTTTTGCATGTAATTCGTGTGGGCAATTCTGGTCCAGTTTGGACGCCCACTCAGTTTGTTTTTCGTGCAAAGAGTTGTGTTATCGGCGAAATACTTGCGCCGAATGTGTATTTTGGGGCCCGCTGGCTTGGAAGAATTATGCCCAAGCCAGACGGGCTTACCTTTTACAGGCATCTGACGACCCGTCTCTGTCGGAGGTCGACAGACGCCTGTTGGAAATTGCTTTGGTAAATGACATGGAAACTAACGAAGATTTCGTTGGTGTCGGTGTAAATGTTTCAAATGTCCTTAGTAATCAGAACTCTCCCGCTTCTGTAAATATTCCACCCAGCGGAACAGTTCTAGATAAATCACAAATTTTAGACAGCTTAGCTTGTACAGGTGTGGCTATGTCGGGAGTAGCCAAACCGGTTTCTTTGTCTAGTGCAACAAAGACTTCTCGACCCAAACCCACCGTGGCTGACCCGTCTATTGTTATTGTCGGACAAAAGAATGCAGTGGGATCGCATATTGTTTCGACCTCTCCATTGCCTATTGGTTTAGTACACTCCATTACATCTAAACGAAATAAACATCGTGACGTGTCGGTTTCTCCTTTACGGGTAAAATCAAAACACAGTTCTAAAACCGTTTCTCGTTCTATGGTGGGTCGTTCGGACCTACCTTTGAGTGTCCAAATTGCTGATTTGGGGTCTTCGACTTTTGCGTATGCTGATTCACATCATCGGTACCATGCTTCTACTCGTCGCTCACGTACTCCGCAACGTCGTTCACGTTCTCGGTCTCCAGTTCAGTCACATGTACGTCATTCTCATTCGCCTGTACGACGATCTCGTTCTCCGGTTCGTAGCTCTCGTCCACCGGGTGGTTCTACTACGGCTCGCCATTCTCGTGCTTCAATTCTACATTCTCCTGCGTCTCCACGCCGTTTGCCACGGCTTTCGGTATCGCCTTCTGATAGAGAGCGCCATGTTCATTCATCGCGGACTCCATTCATTGATCATGCGGTCGTCCACGATTTGCCTAGTTCACGCCGAAGTCATATCAGGCTTCCACCTATGTCGGTTTCGTCGAGCTCATCTGATGATTCTAGTGATTCTGATGATTCCTCATCTTCTAAAGTAAAATCGGAACCTGCGCCTAGGATGGATGTTTCAGATAAAATGGATGCACTTTTATCATTGCTACCGGATATGCCGCGTGCTTCTGTTGTTCTCCCGTCCCGTAGGGTAGGTCGATCGGCGGCTTCTTCGGCCTTTACGTCCTCGGTATCTCCATCTCGTTCTTCATGTGCGCCGTCACCAGCTTTGAAGGATGATTTAGTGAAGTTTGATCGGCAATTAGAGGAAGACAACAAGTTGCGTAAACCTCGTTTTCGTTTTCATTTTGACATTCATGATAACGTGTTGCCTGACAAACCTCCCAAACAAGATCGGGATTTGAGTCATGTTTCTAAGGTGGGCAAAAAGGCCCCTTCATCAGTCTCTTCCAAAGTTATGGAGAATAATTTGGAAATGTTACAAGAAATTCAACGGGCTTCATCTACCGCAGATTGGTTTCTGTTAGCGGCTACTCGTATTGCTTTAGATCCGGCGTCAATTCATGACGATGGATCGGTTGTTTTAACCCCGGGTCGTGTGGCTTACTTGCGTGGTTTTCTGGACACGCTAGTTCAAGCTAACCGTCGAGTCATCGAAGCTGCTTCCTATTCCTATGTTTCACTTGTTCAAGCACAACGGGAGTCCTTACTTAAGGTGGTCAAACCGGATGTCCCTTATTTGGTTAAGGATCAGTTACTTCATCAGCCGTTGGCTTCTAAATTCATCTTCAATAATGCTATTGAGTCTCTTATGCCCTCGGTTCGTGATGAACGGACATCTCGCCTGATTGCATCTGTAGTTCGTCGTCCGGGCGGCTCCACGGAGCGTAAGCAGAGAAGAGCTCGTAAGTCTTCCACCACTACCAACCGACAGGAGGACACTTCTCGGAGTAATTTTCGGGGCATTGACAAACCTCCAAGAGGCCGTGGTCGCCGTTCCTTTCGTGGGGAATCTTCCAAACGAGGTGGACACGCCAACACATGACTATTGCATTTCCGTTCCTGTTCAAACCGAAGATTTTCATCTACCTGCTTTCCGCTCTTTTACTCATCAGGTCGTGGGCGGGCATCTGCAGGTCTTCTACGAGAATTGGCGGCTCATCACCGACGACGCCTGGATTGTAAGAGTTTTAAAGGAGGGCTTCCTGTTCAACTTTCAATCTCTGCCCAAACTCATCGTTTGGCCTCGTTCCTCTCGTCTGCCAGTTCCCGCAGGTCACGTACAGACGCTGCTATCTTCGGTCACCACGCTCATCGACAAGGGAGCAGTAAGAGAATTACCACGGACCGAAGACAGCCTAGGGTTTTACAGCCACGTGTTTCTGGTACCAAAGAAGGACTCAGACCAGATGCGTATGGTGATCGACCTAAAGATTTTGAACAAACTTCATCTCATCACTCCACCTCATTTCAAGATGCCTTCTGTGTCATCGATTCGGGCCCGCGTACATCTCCAGGATTGGTTGGCCTCAATCGATCTCCAGGACGCGTATCTTCATATACCAATTCATCCACACCATCGCCGTTACCTACGCTTCGTGATCAACGATCGTCGCTTCGAATGGCAGGTTCTTCCTTTCGGTGTCAACATCGCCCCTTGGTTGTTTACCCGGATCACTACACCGGTTATGGCCTTTCTTCACTTACGAGGGATTCATATCGAGGTCTATATAGACGACATACTCCTGTGGGCTGCGGACGAGTCTCTCCTCAACGCCCAGGTCCGGTTCACACTACTGGTGTTGCAACACCTAGGTTTCATCCCTCATCCTCTCAAGTCAGAGTTAGTTCCGGCTCAGGTGCGCCGCTACATTGGAGCGATATTCGATACTCGGTTACAACTAGTGTACCCTCCGGAGGATCGTTGGGACAAAATTCAACTGATGGTTCGAAAGTTTTTGTCATCAACGTCACAGACACGGCAGCAGTGGCAAAGTCTGGTGGGTCTGCTTACTTCCACACAGGGCCTTACGCATTACGGCCGACTCCAAGTACGGCCTCTACATTATCATCTGTCTCCCTTCTTACAGACACCTCACCTAAATCCGGCGGTTCCGGTGTTGACGTCTCTACATCTACATCTGATTTGGTGGCTCTCTCGCCACAACGTCATGCAGGGAGTACCATTCCGTTTTCCGGTTCCGGTTCACCATCTTTACACCGATGCTTCGGAGACCGGCTGGGGTGCCCATCTGGACGACTTGGAAGTGTCCGGCAGATGGTCAACATTGGATGCCAAACTTCACATCAATCTTTTGGAGATGAAGGCTGTCATCCTAGCGGTTCAACATTGGAGTCTACGTCTCACGAATTCGTCTCTTCTCATCGCGACGGACAACTCTACGGTCATTGCCCACATCAACAAGATGGGTACCACCCGATCGCTATCAACGTTTCGTCTGGTATGGGAGCTGTACGATTGGGCTCGCCTTCATCATTGTTATATCCATGCTCGCCATGTTCCCGGTTGTCTCAATGTCTTAGCGGACAGCTTGTCCCGGCCAGACACCGTTCTTCAGACAGAGTGGCAGCTTCATCGGGAGGTGTTTCGACAAATTTGCAGCATTTGGGAGTCACCTTTGATCGATCTGTTTGCGACGAGGAACAACGCCCAGTTAGCCCTGTTCGTCAGTCCGATTCTGGATCCTCGAGCCTTCGCCATCGACGCTCTGTCCATCAACTGGGACAACTTCCTAGCTTATGCCTACCCACCAATGGCCCTGATTCTGGAAGTTCTTCAAAAGATTTCTCGACACGACTGCATCATCCTGCTCGTGGTTCCGTGGTGGCCTCGTCGACACTGGTTCCCGATTCTGGTTCCGCTCCTCACTGCTCCACCACGTTGTCTCCCAGTTTGGCCCAGCCTGTTATGTCAACCGCACGGGATTCTCCATCACAACCCGCGGTGGCTCAACCTACACGTCTGCAGACTATCCAGAATGCACTATCACTCCAAGGATTTTCAGCAGAGGTTGCACGGACGATGGTTTCAGCCAACCGATCCTCCACATCGCAGCTCTATCAGGCGAAATGGGCCTATTTCGTCTCCTGGTGCCGAGAACGTGATGCCGATCCCGACACTGCCTCTGTTTCCCTAGTAGCTGACTTCCTCCTTCACCTTCACCGTGATAAGAAGTTCCAAATCAGCACCATTGAAGGGTATCGATCTGCTCTGGCTAGGGTGTTACGGCTTACTTCAGGTACTGAGATTAGCCTTAACGATAATATCTCTGCGCTAATTCGCGCCTTTGCATTACAGTCGCGTCGTACTCGGCAACTGTTACCGAAATGGGATATCGGTGTGGTTCTGTGTGCTCTGATTCATCCACCTTTTGAACCCTTAGAATCTGCGTCTTTGAAAGCTGTGTCTTATAAGACGGCCTTTTTGGCGGCGTTTGCTTTGGCTTCCAGAGTATCTGAACTTCATGCTCTCGAGAGATCTTCTATGACCTGGAAAGCGGATTGGTCTTCCATTGCCTTTCGGCCCATTCCTGAATTTATCGCCAAAAATGAGTCTGTTCGGTCAGGTCCGTGTGCTCAACGCTCGTACTCCATTCCTGCGTTATCAGACTTTGTACATGGTCTCGAGGACGATCTTCTGTTATGTCCTGTTCGAGCCATCCGCCACTATCTTACTCGTACCGACCCCGTTCGCGGCTCTCGGCGCCTGTTATTTCTGTCTCTTCGCCCATCTGCTAGGCGTGACATTACAAAAAATACCATTGCCGCTTGGCTGAAGAAAACCATTAAGTGGTCTTATCAACTGGCCATTGACGCCCCTCCACTGTTGTCTACTGCTTCTTCTCATGAAATCCGAGCCATTGCTACATCATGGCTTTTATGGAAGAACTTGTCCATCCATGACATTGTCCAGTCTTGTGCCTGGACGGCGAACTCCACGTTCACCAATTTCTATCTGAGAGATATGTCACTCCAATCAGATAGTGTGACCACGCTTGGGCCTTTGGTAGCCGCCCAACACGTGGTCCAGTAAAAATTTCAAAAAATGGGGGGGGGCGGCATTTTGGATCACCACAGCAAATCAGACAACTTGCTGTATCATCTCATCTCATCTCCCATTCGTATCATATCTAGAAGGAAGAAATAAGTCAGATGGCCAACCAGGGATGTCCACTTCGTCGTGATGAAGGCCTGACACTATGGTGAGTTTGTTCAACTTTCCCTTAACTGCGGTTTGCTTGTGTCTTTCAGAAACTGACTTCCTTCTAGATGTCTCAGCTGGGTCTCCTGTGCCTCAACTCACAAGACACGCGCTCCAGGCCTAGTGTCAACAGTAGTGAAGTAAGTACAGAGAGTTGAACAGAGCGCGGCTCACCCAGGGAGCAAGCTGCAATTCCAACGCATCTAAATTCATCACTCCTAGATATGGTGAGTTGTTCTCAAGAAGCTTGCGGTCTGAGAGTGGTGTGGACTTGGTGCCTTCCAAGGATGGGTTGCGTACGTCCCCCCTGACTTATGGTTGGACCAAGGATCTCCCTGTATGCAATGGCCGACAAACCCTAGTCATACAGAGTCTACCAAGAGGACCTTCTTGTTGCCTTGGATGCCCGGGTTCCTGCGACTTGGTGGAAATGTGAACCACATCACAAGCACAATTACATGGATGGAGACACTCAGATAAGTAAAACTGTATCAATTCCTTCAATTACCCTATGAGTCTGAGACCAGGGTTAACTTGATCAGTAATAATGTCTCATATGTATACCCATGTTTGTGTCATTCCAGCGATTACTAGTCTACTAGGGGCGTTACCACAAGGCCGGGATTCCCGCCTCCATATGTTGGTACTGTGGCATGAATTGAAACAGGTTTAAGATTTGGGCTACAAATATCAAACATTTATAAACAATGTTTCTATTTGTTACCAAATCAAACCTGTTTCAATTTAATGGTCCCTCCCTCCGTCCCCTCATGCCGGCCTTAATCACTACAGGTCTCGGTAATTATAATGAGAATAGAGGGTGAGTAATGGCTGATGCAGAGCCTTTATAGTAATCCTGCTGGAGTGGGATGGGAGAGTTCTCCTAGGGGCGGACAACTCTCCGCTAGGGGAGCTAACTTTTAGTTTTAACTTCCGTTTTCTACGTTGTATCATCTTCCTGACGGAGATTGAATGGCATGAATTGAAACAGGTTTGATTTGGTAACAAATAGAAACATTGTTTATAAATGTTTGATTTTTCATATTTGTGGCTCATTCAATCATGCTGGTGTGTCTGTTTTATTTATTCAGAACCTCTGGGAAATCCAACAGCCGTCGTCAGTCACCAGTTCAGATAACTGATGCGAAAGACAACCAGGAACAGTCAACAGTTCAAGTTGGACAAAAACAGGGCACAACACCACCCACTAAACCGCCCAGAAAAGGTCTAGCCAATGGATCACCAACAAAATCATCACCAGCCAATCAGATTTCAGAATCCCCAAGTCAATCCCCATCATCTAATCACATGCCTCTATCACCATCTACATCAGCAGCCAATGAAATTCCAAATGATGGTAGTTCTGCAGCAAATGTGGAAATTAGTGACAAGTGGGTGAAAAGTTTGCCCCTGGTGTTGAGGCCTGAGACAGGGTTGTATTCTGGTTCCAGTCTGGAGGATATTATAGAGGAGATAGAGAGTAGACTAGAGCTGGACGAACCACAGGATGAGTATAAGGTAATAACAGTTCTGCTCCTCGATGGTGGAAACTTTGTGACCAGAGCAGTATGATATCATATCGGTGACTACGTCGTCACCATAACAGTACTTTGGCGGTACCTGGGCAGGCACACAACCACCGATGGACCGCTCTGGTACCGCCATGGTACCATTTTGGTGACGATATAGTCACCGATATAGAATAGAAGCTATATGGTACGATACCGCTTCGGTACACAATGTTTTCACTGGCGTGGAACTTAGATGTATAGAAAATAATCTGATATTTCCTTTTGAAAGTAAATATGCATGCATACGGTAAAATCATATTGCTGACAGAATGAGATCTGTCATCTATGTATATTATTGGGTTCTTGTTACCGAGCATGTCTTGTTTTCTAACAAGTGGTCGGATGGACAGTTCAAGGGGTATTATATTATTGCAGCAGAATGTTTTGTAAAAAGCTATTTTATTTTGAAATTTTCCTAAATGAAATAAAAATAAGTGCAAGCTGATGAATAAAGTAATAAAACGATAAATTCGATTTTGTTTTCCAGAAACTAAAACATGTTAAATCTACTGATGATTGTTCTGTGGCGAAGTATCCAGCTAACAAAGTCAAGAACAGATACCGAAATGTTTTACCTTGTAAGTAAGCGAACACAATTGCTGTCTCAATAACAATCTCTTCGTGATTGTTTAACTACGTAAGAAAGACTATCAGTTATATTCCCTTACTTTGCTGTATTAATTGTAAACACTCATAAATGTAGGTTCATATTGGTGAAGTGAGGGTTGTAAACTGCATGGAGTTCAGTACATACTCTGGTAACAGTGCCCCTGATACATGTACACTTTAAAGGTTCTACCAAATGGTCAACACATCCCATACTTTTTTGATGCTAAATTGTTGTGAGAGATTCTATTTGACATTTAATAGCGGTTTACTACTTTTGGGAATGGTCAAAGTTAAATAAAAACAAACTTGAAACCCTCCATTACCTTGGTGGCGAGCAATTATAGCGAAAGTTCTAGGCAACATTCCCATTGTAACACCAACAACGTCACAAAGCTAAAACGTAATGCCTTTGTTGACGTCATGATGATGTCGTCATTCCCAATTGTTGTGCAATACACCTCACAATAGGACGTCCGACATAACCAACTAGTGAATATTATACAACATGATCATAATCTGATATCAAGGGTCAGGGGTTACGGCTTGAATACATTTTTCACCATATCTGTTTTATTACATTAAAAAATCCAATTTTATGTCATTTTTCGTAGGAAAAAATATCAACTTATTCTTTACATAGCATCTCTGTATGTTTTTATGCAAAGTGTGTAGGGGGTATTTGGTAGAACCGTTATCTTCAACACTGAAATGTGACAGAAATACTTCATGTTGCTTCAGACTTTCCAATGATGTTGGAAGCCCAAGCATCAGATCAAACATTCAATAGGCTGCCATACATTGTCCATATAGAGGAATAAACCTGTAGGCCTGGAAAATACTGTTACCTTGAAGTGACTTTGATAAGGCCTTGAAAACTGGACTCTTCAAGGTATATGAACCACAGTAATATTTTCTGATGCTGTTTTTCTACAAGATGATTGCAGCAGGGTGATATTACAGAGTGAGGACAACTATATGAATGCCAGTCATCTACATACAACAGTGGGGCGTAAGAACTTACACTACATAGCATCCCAGGGTCCTTTACCCAACACTGTGGAGGACTTCTGGACCATGGTCTGGGAACAACATGTAGAGGTCATCGCTATGGTAACCCTGGATGTGGAGGCTAAGAAGGTCAAGTGTCACCGATATTGGCCAGAGTCTTTGGATAGACCTGTCCATGTGTGTAACAGGTACAGTACTGCTCAGTCTTGATAATTGAACCTCCATTCTCCCCATTTATGTCATTTGATTTTGTAACCTCTTAAACTCACTCTGACTGCACTATGCGGAAAAAGGCGACACACATGCGTATTCAGTATTTATTGATTTTGATCGATACGGGGAGCCTGTATCTTTATACGAGAGAGATGGGAAATGCGTCAGGTATATCTTACACAAGTTTTGTGTCAAATTAGTAGACAATAACACACAGAACAACATTTTATTTAACTGTGACATGCTGAGCCCACTCTGTTTACAAGTGGTCAATGCTGATTGGCTGAGAGCCAGTGCAATCGGAGGGTATATCTGACAGTAGGTGTTATACAATCTGATGCCATGAGAGTGCTTTTGTTTTATCACTATAGGTTTGGATTAAAGTTCACATCTGATGACCCAGCCCATGAATATGCTGCCATGAGAGTGCTTTTGTTTTATCACTATAGGATTGGATTAAAGTTCACATCTGATGACCCAGCCTATGAATATGCAGCCATGCGAGTGCTTTTGTTTTATCACTATAGGATTGGATTAAAACTCACATCTGATGACCCAGCCCATGAATATGCAGCCATGCATAGGTCAATCTCAATATTTATAATCAATATGACCTTGCAAGCTCAGATTGAAATCAATGCTGCCCGTTTGAACTTTCTCGGTTTCAATGTACATTTGATGGAATGCTTCAGTTCGTGATAAAGCTGACACCTTATGTGTTCTGTTTTGATACATTTATAATAATGATAGCATCTGTTTCATCACTAGGTATAAGGTGTACTTATCATCTGAGAAAAGTCTTCGTCACTTTGATGTGAGGAAACTGGTGATGGAAGATCAAGTCACAGGGGATAAGCGTCGCATATGTCACTTAAATTACACCACCTGGCCTGACCATGGGGTCCCACAGTCTGCTCTCCCTCTTCTACAGGTAAAGACTTCTTGCAGAGGATTTAGCCCAACTGGGGTGGGCCAAAAAATACCTATGGAAGAATCTATTTGATTGGCATAAAGTACAGCATATTGTGCAAGACTCAGAATAATTGGACGGCATTGAGTCTTGCGAGTCTAGATTAACAGGGCTATTGTATTTGTGCAAAATTAATTTTGATATGAAAACGCTTTTAATCACTGAACATATGAACATATTACTGTGAAACCACCCGTCTGGACTCATTGTTACCCCTCAGCCCATAGGGCTGTGGGGTCTTGTCGTTGCCATGTACGTATGTCCGTCCGTCCTAGCGTCCGTCCGTCAACATTTTCTTGTCCGCTAAATATCTGCAGATCTATGAAGTCGGGCCTGACCAAACTTTGGTGAGAGCTTCCTGAATGTTGACCGATGAAATGATTAGATTTTCAGATGGCTATGATGATGTCATGATTTTTAATTATTTTTTTTATTATTTATTGATGGCATAGCTTTTGCACTGTTATCTATGCCCATCAACATGTTCTTGTCCGCTGAATATCTGCAGATCTATGAAGTCGGGCCTGACCAAACTTTGGTGAGAGCTTCCTGAATGTTGACAGATGAATTGATTAGATTTTCAGATGGCTATGATGATGTCATGATTTTTAAAAAAAAAATTATTATTTATTGATGGCTTAGCTTCTGCACTGTTATCTATGCCCATCAACATGTTCTTGTCCGCTGAATGTCTGCAGATCTATCAAGTCGGGCCTGACCAAACTTTGGTGAGAGCTTCCTGAATGTTGACAGATGAAATGATTAGATTTTCAGATGGCTATGATAATTTCATGATTTTTAATTTTTTTAAATTTTTTAATTTATTGATGGCTTAGCTTTTGCACTGTTATCTATGCCCATCGGGAACCCTTGGTTGCATGTTTCGTGGTGAATTTTGAAGGTTCCCTGATACAAGAAAGCCTGGTCCATTCATGATTCTCATTGAATGAAGGACAACATTTTTCTTAAATTTTGCTATTAAATCATTCTATTCTACATCATATGATTTATTCTAAAACTTTTGCATGAACCATATTTGTGTCCACACATTTAACTGGTACAACATAATGCTTCAATTTTTGTCACCAAACATGTTACTGTACCTTTGAAATTATGTAAAACGAGTGATTAGGATAGCCCATTTTTAGCCTGACTGTGTGCAATTTTGAATCAGTTTGCATACCTGGAGCTTATGCCCCCCCCAAAAATAATGATAAGGGTGGGCCTGTGTCAATAAGTGTGTTTACTTGTTATCACACTTGTGCAATGCATAAATTGCCACTGATAAAGCTACACTTCCTTGCATGCTGTAATCCCAGCACACCACTCACGTGAAACCGAAGTCTGTTATATACGGTATCCAGGGATTTTTTGCAGGTTCCGATCCCAAACTCCCAGTTCTTTTTCGTAATTCATTATTGAGGGTCCAATTTTTTTAAGTGAATTTCGGCGCAAAGAGCCTGTGATCAATCACAAAACAGAGGTTTATTAACATGAAATTCAATACCCAGCTATGCAATCTGATCGATATTGAGGCTTCCAGAAGCTTTTTCTAGGAGTATTTCCTTCAGAAATCCTTTCAAATTGAACAACAACAACACTTTCGTTTTTTGTTTCATTTGAGTTTTGGGTGCCCATATGTTTTCCAAAACTAAACTGGCTCTAGATGCAGCCCTGATCCTACTTGACTAAAAAAAAACAGGCTGAGGGGTCCACGCACCTTTTAGGTGCTTGCCTGCAATTCATGTTGTACCCAGAAACTCTATTCTTCTGTTTTGTGAATACCTCATGAATACACTACTTCTTGACCCTGTTACTCAAAAGCCAGAAACGTTTCAACCAGGCCATGATTAGACGATGTAGAATCGGCCATACACGATTAATTCACAAACATTTACTGAAAAAAGAGCCAGTCCCAAGGTATATTCCATGCCATGAAGATCTCACAGTGAAACATATTCTTATCGACTGTATAGATTTGAAGAATGTAAGAGATTCTTTTTATCGAGGAACTACTTTCTTTTTGGTCGGGTGTGGGAATATTGTATCTTAGGTTAGTTGAGAGAAATCAGTTTGTTGCATAAGTTTTAATGTGTGTATGTTTTAATGTGTTAGATTACTGAGTTATTAACTTGAATACTTAGAATTTTGTTTTTTCGTCGCTATATAGCTGAAATATTGCTGAACGTGACGTTAAATCTTAATTCTCTCTCTCTCTCTCTCTCCGTGATTCTGGATTAACAGGGTTAGTGTATTTGTGCAAAATCAATTTTGACATGAAAACACTTCTAATCACTGAACATATGAAGATCACGAATGGTTGTTCTTTCATTTTTAGGCTTCTATTGTTCAGGCCTTTGTATTACTGTGGAGCCACTCGTCCAGACTCATTGTTGTACCCAGAAACTCTATTTTCTGTTTTGTGAATATGAATACACTACTTCACGATCCTGTTAATCAATGACCATGAGACTCAATGACTGTTAAGTCTCTGCATTAAGATGTACTTTATGCAAATAAGAAAATTATTTCCAAGGTCGTATAATTATTGGCACTTCAAGCAAAATTCACTGGGACCGATTCCTCTCTTAAATGTACAACAGCCTTTGAAGAAAGTAATGGAATTTTATGTATTGGTGAAATAAATATCCCATACATTTAGATAGTAAAGATGAAATGCTCAAATTTAGTTCTGTGTCGTTTTCATGCAAAAATCTAATTGGGATGGTGTATCAGACCCTTGTCACTCCGTTTATTTCCCTTGTTGTATTGCTGATGGATATAGCAGATTACACATACTACCACGTGATCACAAGAGGAGAGCAATGAAGGTTCACTGTGTAGATCGGATAGAAAACTGACGACAGTCCAACTACATTTATCAAACTTAAAATCAAAATCAACAGCCTGCAGATAGCTTGTACAGGCTGGGTTTGTGACCACTCGGTTAGTCATTGCCGTTAATTATGTCTCCCCCAACTATGTTGGGGGGAGACATCTAGTGTTTGTGCTGTCTGTCTGTCTGTCTGTCTGTCCGTCTGTCTGGATGGATGTCTGTCTCTCTGGATGGATGTCTGTCCGTCCCCTTGCCTTGTCTGCAAGATATCTTGAGAACTACTGGATGGAATTTCACCAAACTTGGATGGAAGCTTCATTGGGATAGCCCCCTCATTTGATTAGGTTTTGGCGTATGTGGGTGCATTCATCCGTGTCCGGTGTCCATCCATCCGTCCATCTACTTGTACATGTATATACAGGCCTTGTCTGCAAGATATCTTGAGAACTACTGGACGGAATTTCACCCCACTTGGATGGAAGCTTCAGTGGGATAGCCCCCTCATTTGATTAGGTTTTGTTGTGTGTGCGTGCATTCATCCATGTCCGGTGTCCGTCCGTCCGTCCATCTACTTGTACATGTATATACAGGGCTTGTCTGCAAGATATCTGGAGAACTACTGGACGGAATTTCACCAAACTTGGACGGAAGCTTCATTGGGATAGCCCCCTCATTTGATTAGGTTTTGGTGTATGTGGGTGCATTCATCCGTGTCCAGTGTCCGTCCATCCGTCCATCTACTTGTACATGTATATACAGGCCTTGTCTGCAAGATATCTTGAGAACTACTGGACGGAATTTCACCCCACTTGGATGGAAGCTTCAGTGGGATAGCCCCCTCATTTGATTAGGTTTTGGTGTGTGTGCGTGCATTCATCCATGTCCGGTGTCCGTCCGTCCATCCATCTACTTGTACATGTATATACAAGGCTTATCTGCAAGATATCTGGAGAACTACTGGACGGAATTTCACCAAACTTGGATGAAAGCTTCATTGGGATAGCCCCCTCATTTGACTAGGTTTTGGTGTGTGTGCATGCGTTCATCCGTGTCCGGTGTCCGTCCGTCCGTCCATCTACTTGTACATGTATATACAGGCCTTGTCTGCAAGATATCTTGAGAACTACTGGACGGAATTTCACCACACTTGGATGGAAGCTTCAGTGGGATAGCCCCCCTCATTTGATTATGTTTTGGTGTGTGCGTGCATTCATCCATGTCCGGTGTCCGTCCGTCCGTCCATCTACTTGTACATGTATATACAGGGCTTGTCTGCAAGATATCTGGAGAACTACTGGACAGAATTTCACCAAACTTGGATGGAAGCTTCATTGGGATAGCCCCCTCATTTGACTAGGTTTTGGTGTGTGTCCATGCGTTCGTCCGGTGTCCGTCCATCTGCTTGTACATGTATATACAGGCCTTGTCTGCAAGATATCTTGAGAACTAGTGGATGGAATTTCACCAAACTTGGATGGAAGCTTCATTGGGATAGCCCCCACATTTGATCAGGTTTTGGTGTATGTGTGCATGCATCCATCCGTGTCCGGTGTCCGTCCATCCGTTCATCTACTTGTACATGTATGTACAATGAAAATCGCTTCTTTGTAATTAATATTTTTAGATACGCAGCTTTGTTTAAGATACTTATTGCTACATTAATTTTACAGCACTTTCCCTTAAATTATGTGCCCATTCAAGGCAAGGTGGGAGGTTGGGGGAGACGTATGTTTTTGCTCAAAAAAACAACCAGCATAGGCTTCATGCCGGAGCGGCAACTCAAGGGTCAAAGCGGAACCTCTAGTTACATTTGTCTCTATTTGATCCATCAGTATATCCAAGTGGTCCACACTGTTCATGTTGGAGGTCCTATCCTGGTCCACTGCAGTGCTGGTATAGGTCGTACAGGTGCTCTCATCACCACAGACATTGCTCTGACTCATGTCCAACAAAACTTACAGGTAAATCAATACAACCAATTGGACACAAGACTTTATGGAATTTCTACATCTTCTTTGTTCAATATGACATTTTGCTCAATATGCCAAAGGTTATTATAAAAGGTAGTAAAACTACTTGTACTTTCTTCAGGGGTGCCATATTACCAACAGCCTAAGAAATATTTAGATACATTTGGAATGTGAAATAGTGTAAATTTTTAATAAACTTCTGGATCAGCTGTAGGATAATGATTTTAGCAGAGGTAACATCATCAGATGGATCATGTTGTCGACATAAAGGCCCATTTTCACAGGACGCGTCACGACATGCAAGCGACATCAACGCGGTATTGGCACATTTTCAAAGCAGATGGCTCGAAGACATGTTGAAGCAAAAACGCCATTGAATAACAAAATTTTTTCAGATTTGGTTGTTGCTGTCAAAACATATGCTCTGGAAATGGGCCTTAAGAACCTGTCATAGAGGTCTTATCAATTGACCGATAATACATTTTGAAGTCGTACTTCATAGTACTCTGATATTGTGTCATATATGGAGGCAGCATGTCACATTAACCGATCAGAGGTTCTTATATACACAAATGACTGGAGGATGAACTGATGACAGTAGCAATATGATCTGATAACAATGTACAGTATCGTTTATAGTACATTGTATGTATTTTATTATTTCCAGTTTTCCATCTATGACATTGTGAGTGATCTTCGTAAACAACGGCAGGGAATGATTCAAACAAAGGTATATTCATGCATCTATACTTCATCCAACCAATCTAAACAATTTTGAAATGCTTTATTTTCATGAACAGTTATTTTGGGTTCTTGGGTACCTCACTCTATTAAAATGTTGTGGCTTTGCTTCTCATTGAGATAATCCTGAACAGCACTAGAATTTGTGCTTTACGAACATGACTGAGAAACATTTTTGTATCAAAATTAATAAATAATGTTATGTCATGTTGAAAATTATTGTATTAGTTGGGTGGGGTTGTGTCTCAAGGGTTTTTTTTGTTGCTATTTTGCTAAGTCTGGTCAGATGAGATAGATTGTGGCTGAGACCTCCGGTTTGCTATTATTGAACTCTGCTCAGATATCTTGTGTAATATACCCTTGAAAGTTGCTGGTCATCTTTTGAACTGCCATTGCTCACACAGCTGTGAATATATGTTGTTTTTCTCCAGGATCAGTACGAGTTCTGCTATCAGGCATGCCTAGAGGCCCTACAGAGTCTGAGGTGACAAACAATCAACCATTGATCAGGAGACCATCATCTCGACTGAAATTTTCAACACAATTTCTAGTCTCAATAATTTTTTTTTGTTTACAAATCTTGGAACTAAGTTATGCCAAGCAACATTTTAAAGATTTTTTTTTCAACTTAAGTTATTTGAACATTGCCACAAAAACTATTGGGCATTATTAATGTAAGATGTCAAACAATTGCAACTTGCCTGCAAAAACTAGTCAAGAGGCAGATGCATTGTTTTTATTGCATTTCGAGGTTGCACACACTGCAGACATGCATTCACCACACAACTTTGAGACAGACATAATAAGCTCACACAAACTTGTTTCTTCTTGTGTCACTCATATCTTCCCTTCTGTTACTTTGACAAAAAAAATCAATTGTAACTCGATACAGAGAGCCTCACATTCAACCACTTCAGCAAATATATAGAGACTTTAGCTTTATATCAGAATTTCTAGTCAAAAAGGAGATACAGCTGATGCCTGATTGTGTGCCCTTGTTGTATGCCCTATTGATGTGACAAAAACACTGCCAGGTTCGAGTACACGACAGTCGAATTTGCTTAATGTTTGATCCTTGCTTTATTCGGGCATGTTTAGATGCTTGGCGTGCAATATGCAGCTTTTAATATGTGGAATTTTACAATCTGGTTATAAATTGTTACATTTTTACCAAAAACTGTACTGCTTTAGTCATTATTGTACTATTATGATCTTATATGTATTAAAAAGCCATTTATGTATGGTATTCTTTATTTGATGTACTCTGAAATTAATGGTATAGGTTTTAAATAGTTTTATAATAGCATCTTTTGTGTAAATAAACTGATAGCATAATAATATCATGTACTCTTATTGCATCATTTAGCTGTGCCTCTGTATATGGCATAATGCCAAATAAATTGCATTTTACGAGCAATGTGCATAGTATAAATATAGAGTTGTATTACATAGGCAGCTGATGTTTTATTGTGAAATAATTGCATAAATAATCCTTATTTGGCATTTTATTGCTTTGTGGATCTGAAATTTAAAGAAATAACAGTTTTAGATGTACTGTATGTTTTCTTTCATAACCCTTAAGATTCAGTTGTTTTAAGTAAGTTAATCATAATAAATTCATGAATCTAAGTTATTGACAATGTACGAGTTGTTGAGATTACTAGTCTCATACTGTTCTTTCCTTGGAGTTTTTGTTTTATCTTGTTCATAATATTTGTATATCTTTTTTTAAATCCGCATCACAAAGTGGCAAGGGACAGTTTAGGCTTTGCAATACGTTTCACAGAACAGTGTACAGAAAATCAGGGACTAGAACAATCTTTTCAATTTTGAATTCAGTTGATGTATTGTTGTATTGCTTCCAGCTCAGCTTTGTTGTATCATTGTTCTTCAGTTGCTCTCCATTATGATGCACCGTATTTTGGTTGAAAGCTAGTTGTTCAACTTGTATGCTATGTTTCTGGAGTGTTACTGCTTTGTGCTGTATACATATGTAACAAAGAAGACTATTTTCGGACCACTTTGAATGTTTTGAAAAGGAATTGAGGCTGGCAGGTGGGATTAAAGTGGGAGGGGTGGGGGAGGGGGGCGGTATGTCTTTCCATATTGTATTGATGCCAAATGTTCTCAAACAGTATATAAAAGGATGAAAACCCCAAATTTTGGGAATTTATTCTGGAAATAAAGTGTTATCAATAGATTATTGGAAGTTGTGATAAACTTGCTAAAATGAAAAAAATGGATGGTAATTTAATGTTTGCAGCATGAGGTACGGATTTGAATTTGTGAGGAAATATCAGAAAAATCTGAAAATTATGGTATGTCGGTACCATATGAAAATTATGGACAAGTCGTTTAGCTGTATACTGAGAAAATAGAATTATGATGAAAAACAAAGAAAAAAGATGACCTGTAATTGAATGGATAATGAACCTAATTATGAATTGTGAGATATTGGATTTGCATCGGAAAATTGTGTAATGTGAAAAAATATGGCATGTTACTACCACACGAGAATTGATGAACCAATGTTGGGTCTAATTAAGGGCTGTGTGGTGATAGACTTTTGAAATAGAGACAAAAATATGGCATGTGATTCGTACTTGAATCTGTTAAAGGTATACCATACAAGTATAGTTATAGCACATTCCTACTCTTTCATGTTTCATACTATTCTGTTATTTTAGCACTGACATATATACATATATATATATATACATACAAACATACATACACAATACATTTTAATATATTTTGAAAAAAATATGGAGAGAAATAAAAACATAATAAAAGATATACTTTTGTACAAAAAAATACTTATTAACAAATAAACATAATACATATAAACCCAGATAATTTGTGTTTGCTTATTCTTTATCCAATTTAGTATCTCCAAATATTTGACAGATGATTGTATTTTTGCAGTGAGTTTGTTTCTCTATTTCATGAACCAGATCCCATTTTGTCGAGCCAAGTTTTCTGGTGTCCATGCCCGTAATCTTTCAACTCCCCCCAATACCAAAACTCAGAAGGAGGGGTAGGATGACAATGATCTGAGAAAAGCACCTACATTCATATCGAGAAAATCATGGATCGTTTACAAAACGCGGAGATGAATGCTACTGCCTTTAATTAAATATCTTCTGCACAGAGTGAGTGAATTGGCCGTGGACAGTCCTGTTTCGCAGTCATAACTGGCTGTTCCCGACCACAACTTGGGCCCCATTAGAGTATCATTTACAGATAAATTGACATCAATCAAAAAAGTATGTGTTCCTGGTTCCCGATTTCAGGTATTATCGAAGGATGCCTAGTTCACTAAACCTACTGAAGTTTCAGAAATTTTCGATATACAGACACCAATGTATTAAGATAAATAGGGAGAACACGTGCCCTTTCTATACTACTCATCGCGCACTACTCATCGCGCATGCGCAGTCGACCCATTCTACTGTAGGGTGCAAGCCTGGCCCATGGAATCTCCGGTAGTGAGAACCCCAGGTCTCTCGCCCCACTCTATCCCGCGCCACACCTATGCGACCCGCTGTGCGGTGAGTAAAGCGGAGTAGGAGTCGGAGTCGGACACGCTACGGATTATACTAGGTAGGTGGGTGCCAGATCATGTAGTATAGAAATCCCTAACCCGGTTGCCTGGGCCGATGACATCAGATGGAACAGCTGATCTATTGTTCTCCGCTCTGGTTTAGCGTTGGTTGTCGGAGGGAATGAAATATTCCAGGTGGTCAAAGGCAAGTCCTTCAGACATCTGGGACCTTATTCACAACGTAGAGTCCCTTAAGTTACGGGCTTCTTAGTCATTTACGGGGATGTTCTGGGTTGACTGAGTGGTATTCACAAAATCATACTTTAGCGTCTGAAGATTGTCCATATTAATTTAGCTTGAAAACTGGTCAGTTATGATGAATATTATTATTCCAGAGAAAATCAGTCGTTATAATCTCCCATGCGATTGTGAAATGCATGTTCTCAGAATGATACAATATAAGTATGGCACTATGCCTACAACTTGTCCTGTCAGTGTAATTTTTACCCATTGGGTAAAATTTGCCCGAAGGTCATTGTCGTCGTCGCCTGTCTGTTTGTCCATCTTTCTCGTGGACACGATATCTCGAGAAGGATTATATCCAGGCATTGTAAATTCATACCACATATGCATCTGGTGAAGAATCAGAAGCCTATCGAAAATGATGGGTGGCATGTGAAAGACGAGCTAGTTGAATCCTGCAATACCTCCTCACAATCTGCTGACTGACTGTGAAACCAACCTCTGAGATCACAGAGCAAGAGACTGAGAACCAAACAACTTTCATACTCAACTGAAACGAACTGGATAATGCAAAATATGCAGCACTACTGTTGGAAAATGAAAGGGTTTTTGTAACCCCCCATTTTATGAAAGACCCTTTACTTACCTTGTGTTGGGGTGATTCTAAACCTCTTATACCATTTTGCCAGAAAAAACGGACACCCCCCTCCAGGGCCTCCATCAAATCCGGCGACCTTGACCGCTCTAAGTTCCCGCCAAAAACTTAAGACCTCAGTTTGATTCTATAATAAACATAGCATTTAAAAAAGCAAGAACATTTATGTACCTCCCCCAGTCTTTGATTAACAGTGTGGGTGGGAGGCGGGATCGCAAGGTAAGTATAAGGGTCTTTCATAAAATGGGGGGTTACAAAAACCCTTCTCATTTTATATCAAGACACCTTATACTTACCTTGTGCATACTATTTAATATTATGCAATACTGTTGGGGAACCCTAGAATTGGTGGGAACCCTGGCGGGTCGGCTAACCAAAGACAAAATGTAGATACCTGTATCAATTTGAGAGCGAAAGGACGTCATTGATATGTAACCCAGGCCTCTCTGTTACCTGATAACTCGAGGGGGGCACCACCCTGGTGAAAGTCCGAGCTTTCTTTTGGTGCACCTGCTAGGGAAAACCCTTATAAATCGAGCCAAATTACAAAGGGTAAACATTATCTGTGATGAATCTGACATACTCACTTACTGCTTTCATGACTCCGGCCGAGGCCTGTTTCCAGAGGATGCATCGGCGTCGGACGGGTCCCTTTGGACATGAGTGCTCGAAACGCGCTTTCTAACGGTAGGTACCGGAATAGTATGCGCGGCATTGCTCAGCCTTTTAGTGAGAGTAACCATTTCAATGCTAGCTGTCGACGTAGAGCGGTCCATGAGATAATACTTGATGAAAGTAGCCTCAGATCTCCACTGAGCAACGTCCATGATGTCACTAAGTGAAGCTCCCTTAAATAACGCTTCCGAAGTGGCTACCGCTCTGGTCTCATGGGCTTTGGCGAAAACAAATTCTTTAGTCTGGGCAGCTGCATAGACCATCTGAATGGTTTCAACAATCCATCGAGCGATGGTGTCTTTGGAAGCTGGTTTGTGGTTATTGATCTGATGGGTAATCCACAAACGATTGTCTGAATTTCGAAGGTGTTGGGTAGCTTCGATATAATACTTCACAGCACGCACCGGACATAATAATTTATCGTCAGGAGAAAACTTACCTAGGTCAGCTAAAACCAAGGGTTTTGCGCCATGTTTGATAGTCTCCGTTTTCGACACAAAGTCAGCCCGCGGCTGAAGTAGCAGACCTTCGCCCGTAAAATGTAAGCGATCTTTCTCAGCGGAGAGAGCATGGATCTTAGATCTCCGTCGAGCGGACGCCACAGCGACGGGAAATACAGTCTTAAGTGTCAAGATCTTAAGGCTGGCCTGACCCATGAGCTCGAACGGTGGTCTCGTAAGTGCATTTAGGACCAATTCGAGATTCCATGCAGGAGGCATTTTCTTCACCCGAGGTCGTAGGTGGAACATGCATTTGATCAGGTCGTCTAATGGTTTGCTCTGCGTAACCATAGACCCGTCTCGAAAACCAGGGTGGATTGTCGCTATGGCAGACCGGTAACCAGATATTGTGACTGGTTGTAGTCCCTTTTCTTCGTGTAAGAATACGAAGAAGTCTGTTACTTCTCCCGGAGTTGTTTGAGAGAGATTCTTATAATTTCTCTCGCACCACCCCGAGAACAGACTGAGTTTAGAGTTATAAACCCGTCTGGTGGAGGCCTTCTACATTGTGCCATGAGATTGGCAGCTTGTTGAGAAAAGCCCTCCTGACGTCGAGATTCGATGACAGATTCCATGCAGTTAATTTGAACATTGCTGGATTGTCGTGAACTCGACGCCCCCGGCATTGTGTGAGGAGATCTGGACGGTCCGGCAGAATGCGTGGGTAGTCTACGACAAGATTGAGGAGACTCGTGAACCACGATCGTGTCGGCCAGAAAGGAGCGATTAGAATGACTCTGCAATTCTCGCTCTCGATCTTTTTGAGAACCATCGGAATCAGTATGGTCGGAGGATACGCGTAAGCGTACATTCCTGACCACGGAACCGCTAGTGCATCCACGGCGTGCGCCGATGGATCCGGAAACGGGCTCACATATACTGGGAGCTTTTTGTTGTCCTTCGTGGCAAATAGGTCTACATGAGGAGTCGACCACTGAAAGAAGACTTGTCTGAGTACCAAGTCGTTCAGCTGCCATTCGGTCGGACGAACTCTCTGTTGACGAGACAGAGAGCCCGCAAGCACGTTCCGTATCCCCGGAATATGCGCTGCTCGCAGGGTCACCTGATGCGTGATGCACCACTGGAATAGCTTCCAGGTCATGAACATAGCTGGGGGGATCTGGTCCCTCCCTGCTTGTTTATGTATGCGACCACTGTTGAGCTGTCCGACCTTACCAGAACAACATTCTCCCGCACGAGCGGGAGAAACCGTTTCAACGCTAGGATGACTGCTCTCATCTCCAAGAGATTGATATGCCAAGTCTTTTCCTGCGCGGTCCACATTCCTTGTGCCAGGTTCTCGTCCAGATGTGCTCCCCAGCCGTCCATGGAGGCGTCCGTAAATAGGACTAGACTCGATTCCGGCGGATGCAACGGGGCCCCCCGTGATGAGGTTGTCCCGGTTCCGCCACCAGCCGAGGGCTGATAATAGATTCGAGTCTATCGGGATTGGTTGGTTCAAATGACCTGTGCTCTGTTTCCAGAAGGACATAAGGTACATTTGTATGGGTCTGCGTCGAAGTGGACCGTAGTTGACCACTTCTCCCAGACTGACCAGTCGATCCAGAAGTCGCAAGAACTCTCTCGCCGGAAGAGCTCGGCAGGTGAAGAACACCGCGAGCATCTCCTCCAGCAGATCTAGGGCAGCCGGCGAAGGCCGAACCCGCCCGATCCGAGATCGAACTGAACCCCAGGTGTATGAACAACTGTGACGGGGTCAGCGCTGACTTGGGTAGTTGACTATCCAGCCGCTGTGTCAACCTGATCGCATAGGTGACTGCCGTTTCCGACGGTCCCTTCACCAACCAATCGTCGATGTAGGTGCTGATATCCACACCACACCTCCGTAGGACGACCGATAGGGCATCCACTACCCGTGTGAAAACTCGAGGGGCAGATGTAATTCCGAACGGTAACGCTTGGAATTCTAATATCTTGCCGTCGATGGCGAACCTTAGATACTTTTTGTAGTCCGAATGGATCGGTACGTGAAAGTATGCGTCCTTCAAATCTATTGATGCGGCCCACATGCCGACCCGAAGGCCGGCCCGTACAGATCGAAGAGTTTCCATCTTGAATCTCTCGATGCGAATGTAACGGTTGAGAGGCCGTAGATTGAGGACCGGTCGCCATCCCCCGGTTTTCTTGGACACCAAAAACATCCTGGTGTAAAACCCCGGATCCATTGCCGGATCTTTCACCTCTACTACCGCCGCTTTGGCGAGGAGGGAAGTTATCTCGTCCCGTATAATAGTAATTTGACGGGAGTCTCGAGGTAACGGGGTCACCAGTGAGGTCCCTGTCAGCGGAGGTGAACGGTTTGGAGCGCTCCATTCCATTCGATAACCTTCCGCGACAATCTGCCTTACTAGGCTGTCAGCGCTGTATCGATTCCACCAATAGGTGAAGTGCGCTAGACGGCCTCCGACCGGCAGTTCCGGCACAGAAGTAACGAGTCCGGTCCCCCCCCCCCCCAAGGGTCTGGTGTTGTTTGACCATGGACTCAAGCTCCTGAGAGTCAATATGACCCTCAGCAGCATAAGCTTTGAGTCCGTCGGAGAACAGCTCTTCATTACCGAGAGGTAAGTTGATGAGGTTCTGCGCATGGTCTCTCGAGCCCAGTCGAGACTCAGCCAGGAAGAGTCTCCGTCGGGCAATCTGCACTCTGGCTATCACCCTCGTCAGAAGGTCCAACCCCGTTGCAGTAGCCAACTGCATACAGTGGTAGAACTCTGGGGGTGCTTGAGGAACCGATAGCGGTTCTCCAACGCCAGCCGGAAGCACCACGGGTTTCGGAATCGCTTCCGCGTCCATGGAGTGCAACCGGGACACCGCGTCGTCAGCCGTACGCTGCAGGGCAGCTACGTGCGATGCGTGTGTCATGTGCAGAAGGTGGCTAAAGGTTCGTAACCCGGCCCGGGCCGAACACTCTGCCGCCTTGAGCTCTTCCTCAACCGACCGACGCAACATATCGTTTGGATGTAGATCCTCCCGATGTTGCTTGCCTGTCAGGAAGAAGGTGGACTGCCGTCCAACCTTCGAAGCCGATTCCGTCCGCTTGACTTCGGACGGAGGGCCTCTGAAGAGCTCAGTGAACCCGGGTGGAGCCGTACGCAGGGAACGCTTACCCTTTCCCTGCGGCCTCACCGAAAGCGCATCGAAAGCCTGATCCACGAATGGATCTAGCCCTAACGAGGGTAGCTCCGGCCGGCGACCCGGCGGCTGACCTGTTAGCGATCGCTTAACGGGTTCTTGCTGCTTAGTGTTCGTAGGGACACCGCACACTTCAGCAGCATACGCTAACGACCTAGTCCAAGAGGACATATGGCCGAGCGTAAGGAGCTGTGGGCCTCCCGGCATCTTCTGTTGAGCGGCAGCCCGCAGAAGAGCCGCATCGATGGTATCATCGATGGCACCAACTTGCTCCTGGTGCAAGTCGACGTGAGGGACGGAGTCCTCTCCGGACGTTGAACCGACCTCCATATCCGTATCCCCAAGCAACCGATCATCAATAGAGCCGATGACGGAGCCGGATGAAGATCCGAGGTCACCCGTGGGGCGTGACCAAGAGGACTGGATATGATCTCCGTCCAACGTCTAACCGTCATGGCCGAGGCCGGATGTTCCCGGTTGAACGGAGTCATGATCACGAGCACGGGCTAACAACCCGGCATCGGAGTGATCACGGCCACCGTACGACGCCACAACACGGACCGGAGGGTCCGCGTCGGCCGGAGATTGCTCGACCTCAATCTTGGCTAGGCTGGTGGACTTGGCCATCCCGTCGAGCACAGCTGTTTCCCCATCCATACCATCTCCCGTCGGACACCGAGAAGGGTAGGACGGTGTCTCACTAACGACTAGAGTCGTAGGAGCACTTGACGTCTTGGATTGGACTACAAGAGTCTCAGACGGGCCGCGCAAAGTCTTGGCTCGCACCTTCGACTTGCGCGACCTGCGTTTGTTGGTCGAAGAATTAGCAGTTGGCTTTCTCAACGCGGCGCTCCCTATACGGGGGATCACGAACGCTGGTGAGCTAGTTTCGGGGGCAGGCCCAGAGCACGATAAAGCTCCGCAAAACTTGCATCCAGTTCCGATTCGGGTATAAACCTTCCTACAGGTTGGGATACCGCAGGAAGACCCGAACCGGAAGTACCCGGGTTCACGGTCGGTAGTGCCGCCACGGACCGGGAACGCACTAACAGCCAGCGCTGAAAGACGTCCTCAGGCCAGGCAGAGCACACCTCGCACCTATTCCCTTCCCGAGCACTTCGAGCACTCATGCCCAATGGTACCTTTGACCGACCATTGATGACATTTCGAGCAACCGCTTTTTCAGATTTATCCGAGTCAGACATAATTCTGAAAAATATAGATATGATTCAATTAGTGCGAATAAATCATATCGTACAGAGCTTATAACAACCCACAGTGCCAGCTCTGGGCTTATAGGACGATCCCGCACCGGTGTAGTCCTCTCATAGTGTACTACGGACCTCATGTATAATAATACCGCCACAACATTATCGATGCCACTATGTGTACAGGAACGAGCTCAATCAAAGAAAGTCTCAGTTTCTTGGTATTATAACAAGATGGACCCCATCGTAACTGTCCATTCGTAAAAATCAAGCGTACACCACCGTAATGCGCAGACAATGAACAGTGATTCATTGTATAGGTATCAGTATAGCCCCACTTGTACTGTAATACCTTTGCAGCACCACATGTTGAACTACTATACATGTGCAAACGTATAGTTGATATTTACGGTACACCATATATACACCAACTGTATATAGTATTGGAGCGAAAGAATGTTTGGAACGTGAAACATTCTAGACAGTATTTTATTTCCATAACATGCCAAAAAATACTTCGCATCGTTCTACTAAAATACAGACAACAATGTGCTATTGTTGTGATATATACACCGTTCTTTGAAACGTAAACCCAAAGTGCGAATATAAGTACAGAGCTCAAGCTATTAGAATAGCTGTCTACATGTACATGCATTGTCTTGCCAAGGTATACCCAACTCCCAAATTCGCACAAAGAATTCACAGTAACAAAGAGGTTACGTAACTTCTCCAGCAACGGACTCTACGACTCCGACGCACTACATCGAGAGAGGTGTGCTGCCGGTCAAAATGGATGCCTAGCAACATGTCAACAAGAGTCCATTACCAGATCAGTAAAGCACAACGTAACCTATGATCGTAAAAGTCAATTCCGAGTCGTGCCATAGCTTGTCGTGCCAGCCTTGTCGTGCCAGACATTTAACACATTGATCACAATGGTATACGATTTACAATAAAACAACGTATATGTTATTCTAGATGCAGAGCAGAATAATTCCATAGTGAAAGCATAGATCCAATATGCTGTTTACAGAATGGCGAGCGCCAAAACTGAGCGATCCCAATACACTGAGGATTTCTACTGTTTGCCCGATTGGGCTCAGGGATATTGTTGTCACTCCGTCCGTTTGTCTGTCCACTTTTCGTTCGGACTCCATATCTTGAGAACTACCGAAGGCAGGCCGACGGAACTTCTGTGCAATATAGAATGTAATCTGTAGTAATCTTTTGTATGTTTCATTGTTCAGGTCCTCGTCTGTCTGTCTGTCTGTCTGTCTGTCCACTTTTCTGTCCATCTTTACCATGGTTTAATTCGAACATTATCTATTATGGGACTTCTTGTAAGTTTCTAAAATTCAGCGATGGTCAAATCATTTACATAATAATTTCCCTGTATTCAGAAATGTTTTCTTTCCATTCTACTTCCAAAACATTCATGGAATGTTGCAAGCGTTTCACCTGATCTACATAAATCTACATATTACATGCACCAAGATAATTTTTCTGCAGGGTAGTGGACAGGGGAGATAACCACTTAGAGAATTGAGTTGGCTTTAACTGTGCTAGTTGTAATTTGTGAAATTTCCACGCCTTGGAACACATGTCAATAGTAGTTTGGTATCCATTTGTGCCAATATCAGCAGTGAATCGTATAGATCTACGTTTATAGTATATAGAGGCTTCATTTTTACCCCTCAGCCCATAGGGCTGTGGGGTCTTGTCGTTGCCATGTACGTACGTCCGTCCATCCGTCCGTCCGTCCGTCAACATGTTCTTGTCCGCTGAATATCTGCAGATCTATGAAGTCGGGCCTGACCAAACTTTGGTGAGAGCTTCCTGAATGTTGACTGATGAAATGATTAGATTTTCAGATGATTATGATGGATTCATGATTTTTAATTATTTTTTTTTATTATTTATTGATGGCTCAGATTTTGCACTGTTATGTATGCCCATCAACATGTTCTTGTCCGCTGAATATCTGCAGATCTATCAAGTCGGGCCTGACCAAACTTTGGTGAGAGCTTCATGAAGGTTGATTGATGAACTGATTAGATTTTCAGATGGCTATGATGATTGCACGATTTTTAATTATTTTTTTATATTATTTATTGATGGCTTAGCTTTTTTTGCACTGTTATCTATACCCATCGGAAACCCTTGGTTGCATGTTTCATTGTGACTTTTCAAGGTTCCCTGATACAAGAAAGCCTGGTCCATTCAAGATTATCATTGGATGGAACCCACCAATTCCCATATAATCTGGGAGCTTACATGATGCTACACTTGTTCACCCTATGTACTACCATCGGGAGGATTTCCCCACACCTGGGGCACTAAATGTTAAAGTTTTCCTATCCACAGCTTCTCAGCCGCATGTGATGTGTTTGAGATGCAGTGTACATTGCTTTTTCACACACACATGCTGAATCACCTAAAATTTATCCCTTTATAGTAATAACTAACAGGTTGGTACAAGAGGAAATAACCGGCGGGGGGTTCCCGCAGTATCGAACCCCTGTTAGGTTTGAATTTCGCGTCGCCTTAAATGAAGGACAACATTTTTCTTCAATTTTGCTACATCGATTTATCCACAAACCATATTTTATTTCAGAAGTATACTATGAAATAACTGGCACGGGAATCCCTGCAGTATCGAACCCCTGTTAGTTTGAATTTCGCGTCGCCTCAAATGAAGGACAACATTTTTCTTCAATTTTGCTCTTAAATCATTCTACTCCACATCATATGATTTATACTGAAGCTTTTGCACAAAACATTTTTTATTTCAGAAGTGTAATATGAAATATCGAACCCCTGTTAGTTTGAATTTCGCGTCCCCTTATATGAAAGACAACATGTTTCTTTAATTTTGCTGTTAAATCATTCTATTCTACATCATATTATTTATCCTAAAACTTTTGCATGAATCATATTTGTGTCCACACATTTAACTGGTACAACATAATGCTTCAATTTTTGTCACCAAACATGTCACTGTACCTCGGAAATTATTTAAAACGAGTGATGAGAGCCCATTTTTAGCCTGACTCTGGGCAATTTTGAACCAGTTTGCATACCTGGAGCTTATGCTCTCTCTCTCTCCCCCGCCCCCCAAATAATGATAATGGTGGGCCTGTTTCAATCAGTGTGTTTCTATGCCATTAGCTTGTTATCACACTACTTGTTCAATGCATAAATTGCCACTGATAAAGCTACACTTTCTTGCATGCTGTAATCCCCTTACACCACTCACGTGAAAACGAAGTCTATTATATACGGTACAGAAATCACACAAACTGTATCCGCAGGGCTGTATCCAGGGATTTTTTGCAGGTTCCGATCCCAAACTCCCAGTTCCTTTTCGCAATTCATTATTGAGGGTCCAATTTCTTTCAAGGAATTTCGGCGCAAAGAGCCTGTAATCAATCACAAAACAGAGAATTCAATACCCAGCTATGCAATCGGATCAATATTGAGGCTTCAAGAAGCTTTTTCTAAGAGTATTTCCTTCAGAAATCCTTTCAAATTGAACAACAACAACAACAACAACAACAACACTTTCGTTTTTTGTTTCATTTGAGTTTTGGGTGCCCATATGTTTTTCGGAACTAAATTGGCTCTAGATGCAGCCCTGTACCTACTTGACTAAAAAAAACAGGCTGAGGGGTCCACGCACCTTATAGGTGCTTGCCTGCAATTCATGTTGAAGGATACACTGAATAATGCCAATATTTGCTTGCTAAATCTTCTGAATACGCCACGATAAAAATTATGTCATATATCTATGTTCAAATATTTATATATTCATATCTGGTGAATAAAGCTTCAATCAATCAATCAATAAATGTATGAAACAACGTTTAGATGTATTAGGTGTGCATGAAATAAATCTATCCAACTTGATAACGAAAGTAATTTGTATTACATGTACAATCAACAATAAATCGTGTATAATCAACAATAAATCGTATTACATCTACAACAAAATGTGTCTTGCCCCCAATAAATGAAAGATATTCTATGAAAATGATGAACAATATGAAAACAGTACAGCATTCTTTTTGGAATTTGCACAAAAGCTCTAGCGAACAGAGCAATTACGGACGAAAGCCCCATCCGACATTTAGTTTCAGGCCAGGACACAAATTTAGCATTTTTTCCCGCAGCTATGTGGATACCTTGCCACTTTTTACACCCCCGTACATAGTAAGGGTATATTGGATTCGATTGTCAGTTCGTCCGTCTGTGTGCCAGTGCATCATCCATTCGTTCGTCTGAAATTCGTTTCCTGTCATTAACTTGAGAACAGTTCAGCGGATTCTTCTCAAATTTGGTATGCATATACTATATGCCATGATGCATCGCCTGGGATTGCATTTTGACCACTTTCGCCAATAGGTGGCCCCATCTGGTGATATAATCCTATATGCATTTCCGGGCAATAACTTGAGAACCTCTAATCGGATTTTTTAAGTTTGGTGTGTATATACCATGCCACGAGATGTTGCTTGGGATTGCATTTCACCCACGTAATGTGCCTAGAGATGGCGCCACCTGGTTGCAAAATTTGTTTCTGGGCAATAACTTGAACCACTCACCTCAAATTTGGTATGAATGTACCATGACATGTCGCTGAGGATTGCGTTTCGCCCACTTTCGCCAACAGGTGGTGCCACCTGGTGACAAAATCCGAAATTCATTCCCAGGCGATAGCTTGAGAACCATTCATCAGATTTGTTTTCAAATTTGGTATTTATTTTCCATGCCATGAGATTTCCCTTCGGATTGTGTTTTGCCCACTAGCACTTATAGGTAGTATCACCTGAAGGCAAAATCTAAATTTGGTTTCTGGACAATAACTTGAGAATCGCGTATTCTTTACACTTGAATACAATTTACATAATCTTTAAGTTGTTTTGCTCGGGTGGTTTCAACCTAGCTCTAACTTACGTGCCTAAAAAAGATATCACGATGCTACAAATATCAACTCCGTATTTGGTTTGCGGAATTAGACAAGTTACGAAATGTAGCGCCAAGATCTTGCAAGTTACTCTCGTATTTCATGCAATTCCATTGGTTTAAATTCGTCTTTTGTCTGAATAATCCTAACGTTTATACTCTCGGGAGGAGAGATCATTCCTTCGTTGGACCAGTGTGACGAGGAGTCCGCACATGATGTTTAGGCCGATCTGCTGCAGTTTGCATTTTCTTCCCTCCCTTACTCCCAGTCTGCGCCTTCTCACCTCCAATACTTCTAACAGACCTTACTCCCAACCGGTTTCTTCATAACAGAAGCATGGGATATTGGAGTTTTCTCCATAGTAACAGTCAGCTCACCTCTCTGCGCAGTATCACCACGATCAATCTCCAGCGGCTCTACACGATTGTGACACCCCAGCAGGGTCATGCCAAAGGTGACATCTCTGACAGAATACGGCTTTGCAATGATGACGCACATGTCCAAAAGGGATGCACCGGAAGCATACCATCGCACGACCTGGAACAACAATCAGCACTTTGCACTCGTTGATTTTCGCCTGATAAGACAAAGCGTCCAGCTGATTCGTATCCGTCAACAAATACACTTTTCGCACATGCCCTCAAACACGAATAATAACGGTGCTCTCACTCGCTCGACCTTCCAACACTTTATCAAACTCACTAAAACAATCTATAACATCCTCAGTAGTATACAAAGCGTCAATCAAGTAACATTGACCTCAGAAATTTGCATGTTTTGTGGAGGTCACGTGGAGGTAGTCAATCAGAAGCGAGTATTGATGTCACGTGGTGTATGGTGGGTGGATGGTGGTGGTGGGTTTAAGATGGCGGCTGGTGGGTGGATGGTGGTGGTGGGTTTAAGATGGCGGCTGGTGGGTGGATGGTGGTGGTGGGTTTAAGATGGCGGCTGGTGGGTGGATGGTGGTGGTGGGTTTAAGATGGCGGCTGGTGGGTGGATGGTGGTGGTGGGTTTAAGATGGCGGATTGTAGAAAAACGTATAAAAGGAGTCGATTTTTAGGGTAGGGGTGTATTGATTGCAATCTGACTTACCTGACCTGACCCGCCTGCCAGCCTTGCCTGTCTGTCTGCTTGCCTATCCGCTTGTATGAGACGAAAAGCATGAGACGTGGAGAAGATTTTCCCTGGGACCCAGCAGCACCTCCGGTTGAAGTCTTGCCTGAAGACGAGCGTGTCAGGGACATTTATCAACGTCACTGGGCTACCATACGCCATTGTTTTCACCGTGACCGTCGTCTATTGGACTTGTATAACTTTCGGCTGCAGGACCTCACGTATCTGTCTACCTATGCCGAGAACATTTTCACAGATCAGGTGACAGCGTTCAAGTTGAATATGACATTCGGGTACATTTTACGGCACAAGGAGACGGATCAGGTGCGGTATTATTATCCCAGCAATAATACCTATGTGTTTGATCAGCCGTTCACGGTGACGGATGCGATTTCTCTGGAGCCACTCATCGACCAATTGACTACGTTGGATCCATTGGAATGGGCCCGGTTGCAACGCCCCAATACCCAATGGCTTGTGGAAATGGTGACCAACGTCACATTTTTCGTCACGAAAATGAGAGATCATCCTATCGGTGCTCCTGTACTACTACCTCCGTGGTTGCTTCATCGACCCGGCCTGTATGCATTAACAGCAGGGGTACACGGGCCCTACAAAGACCGGAAATGTCTGTTTCGGTGTTTGGCCGTGCATGTGGACGAGTGTAACCCCAAGGCTTGTGACAGAGTGGCCAATGACTATTGGGAACAGTATTTACAGCAGCAAGACTTGGATAAGCGGCACTTCCGTGGAGTGCCGTTCAAGAATTTGGATGACGTAGAAACACTGTTCAACATCAATATCTTTGTATACCGATTACGATGCGAGGAGGAGGATACATTTGTGGCTGAATTGGTTCGTCGTTCAACAGAACGCTATGCTGCTACGATGAAAGTCAATGTGTTCGACGACAATGGCGTGAGTCATTTTTCGCTCATCTACAATATGAGCCAGTACGCTCAGTCTTTCAGTTGTGCCCAATGCCATCGGGTGTTTAAAAAGTCTTACGACTTACATCGCCACGAGAAAATCTGTGACAACAGTGTCAAGCGAGTATATCCGGGTGGAGTGTATCATAATACGCCTACTATTTTCCAGGAACTGGCCGATGAGGGTGTGATGATACCGGAGGCGGATCGTTATTTTCCCTACCGGGCGTGTTACGATTTTGAGGCCCTGTTGGAGCCCATGGACATGTTTTCAGCGAAAACGCAGTGGACGCAGCGCCATATTCCTCTGAGTGTCAGTATTTCCAGCAACGTACCTGGCTATGACGCTGCTCCGGTGTGTTTCGTGTCCACGGGGGAATCCCATGAGTTGATTACCCGCATGATGGAGTATTTAGAGCAAGTCAGTGCGGCTAGTACAGAACTATTGGTGTCCAAGTTCCAGGACGTACTGGACCAGCTGGACGATCGGATTCCTATACCGGGTGTAGCGTTTAGTGACGATGAAGAGTCCGAGTCGGAGTCGGAGCCCGAGCCCCTGCAGTCGCAGCCCCTGCAGTCGCAGGATGTGCCTTTACCGAAACCGTATGCGGAGAAATTGAAAGTGCGCTTCCTACAATATCTAGGTCAGTTACCGGTGCTAGGTTTCAATTCGGGACGTTATGATTTGAACATGGTGAAATAATTTCTTTACCCCTACTTGGCCCAGTCGAATACCCTCAAGTCCGTGATCAAGAAGATCAATAATCATATGGCCCTCACTACCATATCACTGCATTTCCTGGATGTACGGAACTACTTAGCTCCTAATTGTAGCTATGATCAGTGGGTCAAGGCCTATAACTGTGCACAAACCAAAGGGAGGTTCCCTTACACGTATATATCATCGCTCGACCGTTTGCAGGAAACACAGTTGCCATCCCGGCACGCCTTCTTTGATGATTTGAAGCAAGTGGAATGTCCGGAAGACACGTACGGGGAACTACAGCAGGTATGGAACGATGAACATATGCAGACCTTGCGAGATTTCCTGATATGGTATAATAACCTAGATGTGGTTCCTTTCCTGGAAGCGGCCGAGAAAATGGTGCAACTCTTTCGTCGCCAAATGCACGTCGACATCTTCAAGGAGTGCTTGAGTTTACCGGGTCTGGCGCTTCGCCATCTTTTTCAAGAGTGTGCTACGTACTTCTCGCTGATACAGCAAAAAGATGCAGACATGCATGATTGTCTAAAGCAGAACATTGTGGGCGGCCCGAGTCTTATTTTTCACCGTTATCACGAGAAGGACGTCACTACTCTCCCCAGTGGAAAACCCTGTGCTAAGATCATCGGTTTCGATGCGAATGCCTTGTACCTGTGGTCGCTGGCCCAACCTATGCCCAGTGGCCATTATACACGTTGGTTGGCGGAAGATCGGCATTTTACACCGCAACGTACACCCTACAAGCATCTGGCTGATCAGTGGTTGGATTGGGAAGCCTATCGACGGGCCATTTATATACGACACCAGACCAACGCCACAGAGAAGCGCATAGGAGATCGTCGACTTCCCGTCGATGGGTTTGCCCTGGTGGGTAGCACACCCACCGTATTCCAATTTTACGGTTGCTATTGGCACGGCCACGAATGCCATTTCAGCGCTGGACGCTTCAACGAGCGACGTGGAAAAACACCGCAAGAATTACGGGAAGAAGTGGTGGCGAACGGTGATTATGTGAAAGAGAGAGGATACCATCTGATTGAAATGTGGGAGTGTGAATTTCACACGATGTGTCAGGCCCTGCCCCATTTACGACGTTTCCTAAAAGAGCGTGAGTACCCCTTGAGTCGTCGGCGACTTCTGAGTCTGCCACAGATGTTGGACGCCATTCGTTCGGGGGACCTCTACGGCTTTGTCGAATGTGATTTGCATGTTCCCGACACTCTCAAGCCTCTCTTCGCCCAGTGCCCTCCCATCTTTAAGAACACGCTGGTGGGTCGGGCTGATATTGGGGACACCATGAGGGCCTATGCGGAGCAACACGAGTGTTTGCCTCAACCTCGACGGATGTTGATTGGTAGTATGTGGGCCGAGAAAATCTTGCTGGGCACGCCCTTACTGCAGTGGTACATGAACCACGGTTTGGAAATTACCCAAATATATCAAGTGATACAGTACGTACCCGACGCTTGTTTTGCGGAGAATGCCGACATCGTGACGTCGGCCCGTCGTCAAGGTGATGAATACCCGAGTGAGGCCATCATCGGTGAATGTTGGAAGTTGACTGGCAATGGTTATTACGGAAAAACAGTTACGAACCAGGATAAGCACGTCAACGTGAACATTTGTACTACTGCCCAAGCCCGCAAAAAAGTGAATTCTCCTCTGTTTCGATCCGTGGAGGTCATCGATGACGACACCTATGAAGTCACTTCAGCCAAGAAGACTATCCGTTACAACCTACCCCTGCAGATTGGATGTATGGTATATCAGGTGGCCAAGCTGAGGATGCTGCAGTTTCTCTATGATTTTATGGGTGTGTATTTTAATCCATCAGACTGGCAACTCATGGAGATGGATACCGACTCGGCCTACATGGCCGTCTCTAATGCGGATTGGGAGTCCCTGGTGAAACCGGAGTTACGTACCCAGTATGAAGCGGAACGGGACCAGTGGCTACCTCGACGTGACCATTACCAGTACGATAAGCGTACGCCGGGCCTGTTCAAGCTGGAGTGGAGTGGGGATGCTATGATTGGTCTCTCCTCCAAGACGTATTACTGTTACGGAGGAGACGGAGAGGAAAATAAGTTTAGCTGCAAAGGGGTGAGCCGGCGCGATCCCAACATCGACAAAGCCTTGTACTTGAACGTGCTGCAAAGCCAGGCCAGTGCGAGTGGTACTAACCGAGGATTTCGGGTGGTGGACCACCAGATGCGGACGTACATTCAGCAACGAGACGCCTTTACTTTCTTTTACCCGAAACGAAAAGTGTTGGCCGACGGTGTGAGCACCACTTACTTGAACTTGTGAACAATGTCGAACTATAACTGTTGATACACAAATGTAAAAGTCAGGATGGCCGAGTGGTCTAAGGCGCCGGTATTAAGTGCTGGTCGGCGAATGCTGTCGTAGGTTCGAATCCTACTCCTGACAGAATTTTTTTGTACCTTAACCCTTACCACCACTACTATTCTATTTGTACCCTGTATTCTAACCCATTCTTGTTGACTTAAATAAAAAAAAGAGAAAGTCAAAACCCATCATTTTTTGTGTTTTTTCATCAATTTTTTTATTCAACATCAATGAACGTCAGAACAACAACGTCATAACAATAACGTGATAATAAACAAGTGGCCTGCGCGCGCAGTACATTTAAGTTAACCAGAGAAATGGAGCATGCACATTAAAACGAGAGGCCGTCCAGTCATAGACGAGGACATCACGGTCTTCGGCTTGACAATAATCATCAAACATGTGTACGATGGTGGGCATAGAATGTCCTCTACTCCGGTGAGTGAGATAAAACACACAGTACTGTCCGCACACACTACTCAAGGGTCCTTGTAATCTTTGAGTATTCCAACGCCACTTTGTAGTAGAGACGTCCATGAATTTCACCAAATCGGCATGTAGGGGTGCAAGTCCGTAGGAATCAAAGTATTCGCCTTGGCCTAGGGTGTCCACGTACACAGCTACCCAATGTTCACCGGGTCGACTCCTCGGGTCTGTATTCAGGATGTAGGCTGCTGGAGTGGAAGAGTGGGTGGGAAACACATTGCGTGGAAACACACCTCGAAAGGGGATCTTCGGATCTCGCTGGAGTATGCCCATCAGCTGCTCTGTATCCATGATGACTCTAGCTGGCGTAGTCACACAGCACGTTTCTTTGCTGATCCACGCTGATGACGTTATCAAACTCGGCGTAGCAAATCACGTTAATGGTGTGGGGTAGAGGGGTGGCGAAACGCAGTTCCAACCGTAGGTTTCCTTTCTTCAGCAAAGCCAGTTGATGATCGTGTTCCAAGGTGGGGGTGAGGTCAAAGGCGAACAATGTGTACCCATGGCTAAAGTCTTGTCGACTGATGGTATTGCCTTCGTCCTGGTTGTTTTGTCCTGTGGCTGTAAACAGGTTCAGGTAGGTCCGCACATAGTTTCCGTTAGCAAAGTTCGGTTGTAATGGACGGGCTGGAATTTGATGGCCGGCCACGTGCAGTGCCACAAAGTTGATGTTGAAATGTTCAAAGTTGAACGGATTCTCAGCCCAATTTCCATTGAAAGTGGTGTTGGTCACACACGCCAGGGTAAGACGTTTAGGAAGATCCCCTAGAAATAAATTTTCACGGTTGGCCATCATCGTACCTGATGGCACAGAGAACACCTTGGTCTGTACGCGTCGGATGGGGTACAGGGCTGGTTTTTTCGATAAGGCTTCCATGTGACTCAGCAACACGCCCTGTTGCAAATCTACCGTACGGACAAACAGGGCTGCATCTTCAATGACGATGTTGTAATTGACACCCCCGACTCCACCGCCCATTAAGGCGAACGCGGGTAAGGAACGGATCAACTTGATCTTGATGGATACACCGTTCATCATGTAGCGGTCTTGCAGGAACAGATCGGCGTGCAGTCGTCCCATCATATCGATGGACTTGCTTTTGGCTGCCATTCTTTTGCGTGTGACGAACCCATTATTGGCACCGAGCAGGCTGTTCATGGTTCCGGGTGTATCCTTGAAGTACAGCTGAGCTTGTAAGTGTGATTTTTTGGCATCTGTACCGTACGACAACAGCGTCTCCATGTAGGCTCGGTACGGGTACGTATTGGTGGACGTACTGATGAGTTTATCGTTCAGACCTATATCCACCTGTTGGAACAAGGAGTGCAGCCAAAGATTCACCGGGCCTACTACCGCATCGTCCGCTATGGGCGTCCCGTCGTTGTCCATTATTTTGGCTTTCACGTACAAGTACGTGTGGGCTAAATCCAGGTAGGCCGTATCTTTGTTTTCAATGGTAAATTCCACGGGGCCCATCCCCGTCAGGTTAGCCAGGGGTCGATGTTCTACCCAACGTCCTTCGGCTACACTGGTTTGGGTGGGTGGAATAGTCCACAAATTCAATTCACTGTTGGTAGACGGACACGACTCGGAGTGAATGAATGCCATTATGCGAAGATGTCTCTCCTACTACTATTACTCCTCTTCTTCTTCTTCGTCCTGGTCTTAGTCCTCTGGTGTGTGCGTCGTCGGCGTGTTGGACGTCGAATGACTCTTCGCTGTGTCGGAGTTTGTCTTTTAAGGGCTTTGGCGATCAAGACGCCGCCGGCTTCTTTAGCCCGTCGTTTGAAGGCTTGTCGGGGTGCTGTGCCTCCCATCACATCACCGGCCACGCGCAATCCACTGCGTACCGCTTGTTTCCCCACCGCTTTGACACCCCGTGTCACCAAGGGTAAAAACGTTTTCACAATGCTGCCCAGTATGTTCCCCAATCCGTGACCTCGTTGCATGCGTGCACCGCTAAACATGGGCAAGCCTCCTCCCGTTTGTTTCTTGTAGTAGTCGGCATAGCTGGGCGTATGGCACTGGTAAGGCACGTACATTATACGAAGTGAGGAGAGCGGACTTGTCGGAAAGCAAGTGTCAGCACCACTTTTCCTCGTTCGAATGCGATCGGGCGTCCCGTGTCATCTCTTATATCCACCGTGATCGTGTTGATTCGGTATGTCGTACGGGCAGGTAGATTATATGGTTGAAACTCTGGTTGACTTGATCGCCATACGTCTTGCTAATGGGCACCACCCGTAACAGAGGTGTGTTCACATCACCCACAATATGGCTGTCCACTGCGTCCGAGTAGACGTACAGTCCGTACATACCTACTTTCATATCCATCAAAATGGTACCGTTGTCAATGGTGGGACCCGTGTAGACGCTGTCAGGCAGCCGTAACATTTGCTGTAGTGTAGGACTGAGTTTCACAGCCACGTTAGGGCTCAGCATGATACAGCTCTTGTCGTTGTGTACGTTGACATCGAAGAGCACGTTTTTCTTGAAGCGAAAGGCTATCAGGCGTGTTGCACTACTCGTGCTCTCCCGTAGAGCCTTGTACTCCAACAAGGCCATCAGACCCTCTTTGAACTTCTGGGGCGTATCGTATTGGCCTTCGGGGAGAGTCAGTTTGTAGACTTTACCTTGGTAGGTCACTTCGTACCATACTTCTTGGTCTTGTACGTTGTACCATGAGTAAGGGTATTGAATATCCACCAGTCCACATTCCCATCGTCCAGGTAAATGTAACGGTTGTGGTAATTGAGTGACATACTTGGTCAAGGTGTTGTCAGGAAACACTTCGAGTGAGCTATTACTGGGCAACGTCAGGTAAAACATGACGACTGAGTTGTTCTGGCTTCTGCACCGGGTTTTTATAGGAGTTATTAGTAGGGTTCCCAGTAAGGGCCCCCCAGGTCTTGGGCGCCTTACCTCGGCGTTGTGATCGTCGCGTTGACTTAGATCGGGTACGTCCCCGTCGTGGTTGTGGTATTTTGGACGGCGGCGGCGGTGACATGGAGTCCCAAGAAGAGGAGGGTAGAGGTGATGGTTGGTGTCGGGTCGGTTGCTGCATAAAGGCCCAACGGTTAGGATTCCCTACCAATTCTTGAGGGGTGTGTATGTCTTTTAATCCCTGAGCAAAGACTTCCCAGCCCGGTGGATTAGAGTGTTTGCGAGAACGTACCATATCGTTGATCAAATCGGTCATATGAGACCCCGGCACCACTTTGTTTCTAATCAGCAGTTTTCCTTCAGCGTTCCAACTCATATCGGAATTCTGTTTCACCCGGTCCAACAATAAACGTGCCTTGGTCTTGAAGGCTTTAGGCACACTGGTCAACACTTCCTCTTCCAGCTCAGGTGAAGGTGGTGGTGATGGAGGTGTGGGCGTTGTGGGTAGTTGTGGTGTACTACTACTACTACTCCTCTCTATATTGATCCATAAACGTCTGGTACTGGTTCAGCGTATGATGGTAGAGTTGAATTTTCTCGTGATCGGGTAGTCGACGTTGGAGTATACTATTCATCTCTTCATCCAGAGACTGCAGTTGTTGCACTGTGGCAGGCACGGGATAGGGTGATTGCAAACTCTGTAACAGTCGAGGTTCGACCAGCATCATTTTTTTCGTATGTTCCATGATGACGTTAGCGTCCCAAGATGGAGCCTAGTAACGGTCCCAGTACAGTAGCGGCTAAGGGTGCGAGGAGTGCGCCGAGAAATCCCCCTCGCTGTAACACCTGTTTCTTTTTCTTGACACTACCCGTCTTCTTCACCAACGTTCGGAGACCCGCCTTGTGCCGTTGCAATTTCCCTTTCTGCAGAGGACTGAGTGGAACATTGCCTTTTAACACATTATGTGCCACTTCACACAAACACCGTACCAAGTCGGGATCCGCCCCGCGCACCAGGGCCCGGCCCACTTCCGGTGGCGCGCTGCGTAATACGCGCAGGGCCGGCGCGTGCTTGCGTACGCGTGCAGACATGATGATGAATGACGGCTAGAGTGGATTGTCTTCTTCTTTTATCTTTTATTTGGGTGTGTACACCGTCTGCACCTCGCCGGGAAAAATGAGGGTACGCAATCGAAGGGTGGAGGGAGTGTCTTGTTTCAAGTCAATGAGTAGATACCCGTGAGCTGGTTGGGTAGCATCTTCAAAGGCTTCTCGTACAAAGGCCGTGTTTTTAGGGTACATCTGTTGGGCCAGGTGCGTAATTTGTGAAGCGTCTCTGGGGTTTTTGAATAACATCACATACTGAGCATTCAAACTAATGTTCCTGTGCTCTTTGTTCTTACTGAAGAGATTCTGCACGATGTAGATGATGCTCAACCTACGATGATGGCTTCCTTTGGTAAAGAGACGGGTGATTCGACTGTCCGTTTCCGTCATGAGATCGTCCACCACCACCAATGTGTCTTTGGGTGTATCCTCAGGGGGTAAGCCTTCCACTAAGGTGAGTCCCGGGACACGTGCCAGTTCCTCGTACGCGGGTTGCCAAGCTCCATAACACCACAGGATGCGAGCTAGAGGCGGTGAAATGAGGGCTGCCCCGTGTTGGATCAGACGTTGAACGAAGTGTGTTTTTCCCGACCCTGTCGGTCCAGCGATGAGACACGTGAAAGGATGCTGCCATCGAGGATCCATAGTTTTTTTTTTTTTTTATTATTTTTTTTATTTGGTGATTTGCGCTCGGCGTTTAGAAGCCCACCACCGTTGTCGTGGATCCCACCGGGGATCGTAGTCGGCCGGATACCGTTGCCGTGGTAAA
>JAVTVY010015912.1:0-69985 GCA_036873755.1 Hanleya hanleyi
CAAACTATCCTCTGCGCATTGCGCTGCAAGGTCAATATGGCTCGAAATGCGCTTTTATACTACTAAATGTGTCAATATACTGTTACTATACTATCCTCTGCGCATTGCACTTCAAGGTAAATAGGGCTCAAAATGCTCTTTTATACTACTAAATGTGAGTCAATATACTGTTATATACCATCCTCTGCGCATTCCGTTTTTTCGAAATGCGCTTTTAGACAACTAAATGTGAGTCAATATACTGTTACTATACTATCCTCTGTGCATTGCGCCGCAAGGTCAATAGGGCTCGAAATGTGCTTTTATACTACTAAATGTGTCAATATACTGTTACTATACTATCCTCTGCGCATTGCGCCGCAAGGTCAATAGGGTTCGAAATGCGCTCTTATACTACTAAATGTGAGTCAATATACTGTTACTATACTATCCTCTGCGCATTGCATCTCAAGATCACTAGGGCTCGAAATGCGCTTTTATACTACTAAATGTGTCAATATACCATTACTATACTATCCTCTGCGCATTGCGCCGCAAGGTCAATAGGGCTCAAAATGCGCTTTTATACTATTAAATGTGAGTGAATATACTGTTACTATGCTACCCTCTGCGCATTGCGCCGCAAGGTCAATAGGGCTCGAAATGCGCTTTTATACTAATAAATGTGAGTCAATATACTGTTACTATACTATCCTCTGCGCATTGCGCCGCAATGTCAATAGGGCCCAAAATCCGCTTTTATACTACTAAATGTGAGTCACTATACTGTTACTATACTACCCTCTGCGCATTGCACAGCAAGGTCAGTAGGGCCCGGAATGTGCTTTTATGCTACTAAATGTTAGTCAACATGCTGTTTTACTATACTATCCTCTGCGCGTTGCGCCGCAAGGTCAATAGGTCTCGAAATGCTCCTTTATACTACTAAATGTGAGTCAGCATGCTGTTACTATACTATCCTGTGCGCGTTGCGCCGCAAGGTCAATAGGGCCCGAAATACCATTTTATACCACTAAATGTGAATCTGGATAGCCTGGGTGGTTAGCGTTTCAATGTCACAAAAATATGTCCGTAATCTGGCAATGCTGCCTAAGCTGTGTTACCATAACGTAAAGCTTACAGGCAGTTTATATTCGCGGAAAGTTTCTCGCTGCTCACACAGAAAAAGTACAGCAGAAAAATTAATAAATTCGTGTAAAGTTTGTTACCGAGAATCGCTAAATATTATACAGAGTTACAGCTGGATATAGATAATTATTCTCTGCGCATTGCGCTACAAGGCCAATAGGGCTCGAAATTAGCTTTTATACTACTAATTGTGAGTCAATATACTGTTACTATACTATCGTCTGCGCATTGCACCTATCGCAACATAAAAATCTGTATCTATCAGGGTTTAAGAGAGTAGGCCCTTGCAAAATTGGTAAACTTCTCCACAAAATTCAAGATCTGCAATGAAACTGTCGAAAACGCAATGTCAATGAAACTGTCGAAAATGCAATGTCAAAGATGCCGGAGTTTGTTTGTTCGTCGAAAGACGCAGATGTACATTGTAAATGCACATTAAACATGCATTCTTTAAAATAGAAGTATTTCTCGGTACCAATGTTGTGAAATAATTATATATGGATATGTGCAGTGTTATTGCGTAATCTGGCAGAATATTGCAAAATGTTACATGAAGTAATCCTGCCAGGCTGGAAATCCCATATTAATAATTCCAAATAGTGCAACATACCCTGGTATTCCCGATATGTCAGTAGCATAGAAATTTGTACCTATCAGGGTTCAAGAAAATAAGTCCTTGCAGTCAGAGATATCAGTATGCTGATTTAAAACAACCGCGGGGAATAATTGAGATTGAATAAAACGTTGTTCAGCGAATCTTGAATCGGTAGTTACGTGCAAATTAGCCAAATTTGTTCAACAATCACGTTACTCATTTACATATTCTATCTTCCTCTCTTCTATCCCGTATTCAAATTAGTTGGAATAGGTCGAAAAGACAAAGTGTGTTATTATATCGTGTGTATTTTTTTCTCTGCCAGTTGTACATGTTTGTCTACATATGAATTCGTACTTGGGTATCGACCACCCGTACAAGAACGTTTCTTTGAAATTCCTTTGTTTAATTTCTCACGATTGAGTGTCACTGCGACAGAGGATATACATTCTCTTCTGAATTTTTTTTGGAAGCCTAATAATAATAATAATTGAAACTGCGAGCAGTGGCTACCGGGAACCAGTTCTACACAGGGCCTAGTGTCCAGGCATATGGCGGAATGTGGCCGCTAAACCGTTCAGCTAATCAACAGTATTTTGCATTCAGTGCAACACATCATAGCCTTTACAATACATCTCAGCAGCCTAGTAATTTGTACCTATAAAGGTTCAAGAGAATAAACGCTTGCAATATAGATAATTAAGGTAAATAAAGATACAGTATTTCAAATTATACATGGTAAATACGGCACTCACGTGTGTGTTCAATCTCCTGATAACTCCATAGTTTTACAGCATACAAATCCAGTCAGTCTGTTGTGGTCCTTAGGATAATGCGACACGAACTACAGTCCATTCCAACAATATATGAACATACATACAGCCTGCACCAATGCTAAATGTTCGTTTATACACTCCCCACCTTTCACTCTCTAGTGCCTGGTGTCTCTACATGGTCATAACGGGCGAACCTGAGTGTTATTGCGTAATCTTGCAGAATATTGCGAAATGTTTGAAGCGATCATGTCAGGCTGGAAACCCCCTAATAGTATTGCAACATACCATGGAAATGGCATTTTCAATTTTACATGTCTGTTCTGGGGGAATTCCCCTGCGGGACCCCAACAGCACGAAACAGTGCGATACCACTATTTGAGAATAGCGGGAAAATTATTTAAGCTACGATTAAATTAAATAAAGCAATAACATTTAGCTATGATAATATCCAGTAATAAAACAACTCAGCATTTAATGTGGGATATTCTTACATCGACCTAGCTGTGCTGGAAGTGACGTCATTGCTTCCTTTTACATCTAACCTACATAGTTATCACAGACGAATAATCCGTCAACTCGCAAATTTGGGAGAGTTAGATTTGAGAATTGCGCGGAAACTATTGAAGCTAGGTGGGAATGTCTAGCATTTTCCGAAAGAGCCGCTCCTGGACAATACAATGCAATAAACTGCAACGCTTTACCTCACGTAGATCCAGAGTAATAGCCTCTACAAGATGTGTTCATGTTCTGACAAAATTCAAGATGGCGGCCAAACCACGTGACCTAGGAGCAAAATTTTTGCATATTCATGATCGCCATGTCAGATAACATATATTTCGTTACCTTTCCCGTCCAAATCCGTTACTTCAAAATTCGACCATTTTGATTGGCCGATGGCGGCCATTTTGTTTTACGGAGCCATTGATTATGGCCGTCCAAGTTATGTATGTACACAACCTGACTTGTCTCAGACCTTTGTGATGGGGTAAGCTAGTTCAAGAAATGACGAGAATAACTCCACAGTCAAAGTTCCAATATTTACTTCACACCGGTAGTCCAGAATATGAATATACAATATACATGTATAAGCTTCCAAATGTATTCCAATCATCAATTCCGGCAATCCAGAAGTTCAGTATACAGTGTTTTACACTATAGAAATATATCCTGTAGAAAGGTGTCCTCTCGTACAGTGATGTTCACTTTACAAAGTCGGAATCCGAACTGTCACTAGCACAGTCAAGGTACATATTTAAAGAATCAACAAACAATGTATTTCCTGGTAAAACAATAGTTCAGGCAGCAATAAACCAGTTCAACAAGATCAGGTGCCAACATGCCATCTGTGTAAGAATGGCACTGGTCGAGTTCCCACAGCAGTGCCAGAGATATGTGACTGTTACAAACAATGGGATTAATAAGAACTACATGCCTACACAGTCACAGATACAAAGGGACTAAATTACAAGGACCAATAAAGAAATAAATACATGTCTATACAGTTAATTGATGAAGATTTAGAATTAATATTTGAAATGAACTAACACAATCTGTACCGCAATTATTGAATAGAACTGTCGCTTGGTTACAGTTTCCTCCACTCCAACTAAGCGTTGTCCTCAACGCTTGCATAAAAACAAAATGGAATGCCAGATTTTCATAACTATTTGTGATCTATCTCATAACTATTTGCGATCTACAGAATGGTAGTAAGGAGGTGGGTTTTCCAACTGATTAAAACAATAATTGTCTTGCCAACTGAAATCCTCTCTAAATATCCACTCTGGCTCATATTCTCCTACCCATTTTATAAGATATTGTTCTTTGCCTTCATGAACGCGCGAATAGCAAAACTTTTCTGGGAATTTCATAGACTGAGACTCTGTTTGTATGTCCATGCTCTCTGTAAATGCTGTATCGGCTTCAACTCTCTCTGGTTGAGTCGTGCTACTGGTGATAGACACATGTTTTGTTTTTTGTGTGGGGTGATCGTCTGTTAATTTATCCCGTCTAATTCTTTCTTTTTGATATGGTGTCGGTTTATGCATGATCGGACATCCGTGATCTACATCTGCCAGACTTGCTTGTTTTTGCTGCATACATGTACTTTCTCTTTCACTCAGACGATATTCACTAATATATGCCGCAGTTGGAACACAATTTCCTGTGTTTTCCTCTGGATGTGTACAATTTAACATAGTCTGTGAGCTTTCTTCTACTGTGTCTGCAGTTCCATTGCTATCTCTGCTCACAGAATCTGTTTCACAGGCAACTTCGACTGGATCTAAGATGTTGGCATAGTGGCTCACCTCAGGAACTGTATGAGACATACAACCGGATAAACGACCCTCAATATTTGCGTTCTTTCTCTCCAAGAAGGCTTGACGGCGTCGCTCATCTCTCTCCAGTTTAGCAGATGACCGGCGTCTCTTCCATGGTTCACATGAGGAAAGGCTTTTACTGCACCATTTAAAACAGATCTCTGTGGAGTTGTTGTCCTGATGAAGATTCCATGACACAGGTAGTTGATTTAGGCCTTTGATGATGTTCAGAGCCGTGGATGGGAGCAGCATCGTGATGTCCATTATTTAGGGAGTTGATTATCTCAGTAGGCAGCGTTGCTTGAGAGGTATCGGGTCGAAGGGAATAACTAAGAAGGTATTCCAATGGGTTCTCCACTATCTGTAGCCAGCCGTTATGTCAGTTAGTGGGGAGACTAGCTATAACGGCGCTACCACATAAATAAGGAGGTCGTAGTCCAAGTTATGTATGTACACAACCTGACTTGTCTCAGACCTTTGTGATGGGGTAAGCTAGTTCAAGAAATGACGAGAATAACTCCACAGTCAAAGTTCCAATATTTACTTCACACCGGTAGTCCAGAATATGAATATACAATATACATGTATAAGCTTCCAAATGTATTCCAATCATCAATTCCGGCAATCCAGAAGTTCAGTATACAGTGCTTTACACTATAGAAATATATCCTGTAGAAAGGTGTCCTCTCGTACAGTGATGTTCACTTTACAAAGTCGGAATCCGAACTGTCACTAGCACAGTCAAGGTACATATTTAAAGAATCAACAAACAATGTATTTCCTGGTAAAACAATAGTTCAGGTAGCAATAAACCAGTTCAACAAGATCAGGTGCCAACATGCCATCTGTGTAAGAATGGCACTGGTCGAGTTCCCACAGCAGTGCCAGACATATGTGACTGTTACAAACAATGGGATTAACAAGAACTACATGCCTACACAGTCACAGATACAAAGGGACTAAATTACAAGGACCAATAAAGAAATAAATACATGTCTATACAGTTAATTGATGAAGATTTAGAATTAATATTTGAAATGAACTAACACAATCTGTACCGCAATTATTGAATAGAACTGTCGCTTGGTTACACTATTTCCCCATATGGATATACAGAAGTTAATGTGAGGCAACACATAACCATTATAAAAAATCAGTCGAGTATTCTGTGGAAGTAAATTCCTGTGTTTTCTCAATATGGACAGCATGGAGGATATTTTATTGCAAATGGTGTCCACATGATTTTTCCATGATAAATTTTCCTGAATATGCAGACCGAGCAATTTTTGGCTTGACACTTTCTCCTTCAGGAGGTAAAAGCATTTTGCGAAAGGTATTGCGCCACTATTTCTAAGAACTCTGGCGTTGAATGTATGTGGATATTGAAAAACTCAAAATGTCTTACGGAAGAGCTTGATGCTAAAGGTCACATACCGTACAGACATGTATCCACATGGGATTTCTCGACTCTCTATACTACACTCCCTCATCAGGACCTTATTGACCGTCTAAGTTCATTAATAGTATCTGTGTTCAAGAAAACTGATCGTAGATATATTAATGTCGGAAGCCATAAAGCATTCTTTAGCTCGACTACATACAAGAGATATCATTCATGGGATGTTGCTTGAATTTCTCATTAAAAAATATCTATGTGAAATTTGGCAACACAATATATCAGCAGCATATAGGTATTCCAATGGGTACTAATTGTGCACCCTTGTTGGCTGACCTGTATCTGTTCTCTTATCAATATGATTTTGCATCGCTTTCAAAAACCGATCCATTCAAGGCCCGTTCCTTCTCATTCACCAAACGCTATATAGACGATCTTCTCGCTGTGGATAATCGCTATATAAATGACGCAGTGAAGGATATATATCCATCTTCACTGGATTTGAAGGAAACTACCGATGGCCCTACTGGCACATCATATTTAGATCTATATATCTACAAAAATGAAGCGGGCATTCTCTCTCGTCGACTTTATGACAAAAGAGATGATTACAATTTCGACATCGTAAACTATCCCTTTCTGGATAGTAATATTCCAGTGGGACCTGCATATGGCGCATACATATCTCGCTTAGTAGCATTTGCTAGATCCTGTTTTAAATGTGATGATTTTAATCAACGTCACAAAACATTGTTGCAGAAACTTATAAAACAGGGCTATTCCACCAAGCGCCTCCACTCAAATTTGGCGATACATATTGCATGCTGATAGCAAAATACGAACGTAGCGTGCAAGATCTATGGCGCTACGTTTTGTAACTTGTGTCTAATTCCGCTTAACCCGGGGCTAGGGGCCGTATGAAACCATGTACTTCAAGATCCTCATGGTACTCATATGAACAGTCACAATCAAAGCGTGACTGAGATACATCTTTTTTTTTAGATGACGACTCTATAACGAATATTATGGATTAAGAATACTGATCAGCGATACGGATTTGATATTTTTGGAACATCATGATGTCTTGCAGGCATCATTGAAAACTGTTGACCGCTTCTCTCTTGCAGGAAACAAGCCTATGTTTATGTATACTATGATTGTCCTTTTGAATTTGGTGCTAATACTGTTATGTGGAAAATGGAATAGGTCTTTGGATTATGGACGCGGATATTCTCTAATGGACGACGGCTGGATTATGAATGACGGACTAGACGCTTGTAATTGTATATATACTGTGCGTATGGAGCTGTTTGTAACTTTGTTCACTGCTGGAGATGCTAGAACTAGCAGTGAAATATATGGAATGAAATTGTCACCCACACCCAGAGTTGCTTTTCTTCTCTATTATTGGAAAATCATCAGTGGTTCCATCGGATTATTTCATTTAGATATACATGTAAAATTTCTCAGGTGGGATGTGCCATATAGCAGGTATGTAGAAGTTCCACTTCAAAAATCTTTCTACTTTTTCAGTTCAAAAAATTATTATCAACAGTTGTAACTATCCTGTCAAAATGCAATGGTATGTGCAATTTCAATCTCGAGTTTCAAATAAATTCTGGGGACCTCCACATAAAACAAACAATTGAGCATTAACTGGTTGATAATTTGTGATTTTATTCAAACTAAAGTCATGAGAATTTCATATATTTAAAAAAATGGCCATTTGGCATGTGAATTATAACAATGGGGATGTTACATTCATGTTCAGCAAAACAGAATTACTTTTCCCTGATTAAGAAGCAAATTTCCATTTTTGTGAAAACAAAATCTTATTTGGAGACGCATCTCCATGATTCGCCAACACCACCAAAATCTTGTCAGTCCTTTGCCTATCTTGCAAGATCATTATACCCAAATTTCATGAAAATCAAACATGTTGCTTAGAACGGAAGTTTTGACATTAAGTCAGATAATTGAGATTTTTCATTTAAATGGCAATTTGGTTCACACCGACAGGGAATTATCATGTCAGCAATCCTATATTTATGCTTGGCAACCTAGAATAGAACAGTTTTTTAATATTCCTCCAAGCGAATTGGTAAATTTTCATTTCACAAAAAACTTTTTTTTTGAGACGCAAAAAACTTGCCCTTATAGTTATGCCAGCTACACCAAAATCTTTTCAGCACATTGCCTATCCTTCAAGACTATTGTAATAAAATTTCAAAGAAATCAGACAAGCCGTTCGGACGAAATCGTCAGAGCAAGGTTTATCTATGCTCTGACTACAACGCCACCTAGTGGTGAGCAGCGGGTATCGAAACACAACCAGACAAATTTCCCAGGCCTAAGGAGATAGCACACCAAGTCTGACCCGAAAATATTTAACGGTTTCAGAGAAATTCACGTTTAAAGTCGCGGCGGCGGCGGCGGAGCCGTTTCTCATGAAAACATAAGAGCATCCACTTTGTGGAAATGCTCTAATTATGTAGCAAGTGTCAAACTCATCCAATGATAAACTGTTGAGCTTCAGCAAACTTTCTATGTACAGGTGCATGTATATATATATATATAAATTATCATTGGCAAATTTTTCAGTCAAAACCCTCATACTTTGGACAAAAAATAATATTTCATCTCATAAATTGCACAGGCCCATCCTCTAATCATATGAAACATGTGTACCATACTCATCCATTGAAACCTGATGAATTTAGTTAACTTTTCAGTACATTTTTGTCCAACAAAAACCTCATTGGATACAAATTAAGATTTCATCCCATAAATAGCACAGGCACATCCTTTAAGGCCTAGAAAAATAATATTCCTGTTTCCGGTTGCATATTGAAATTAAATGAGGGTAGGTAGGTAGGAATTTTTTATATTTTTTATCGTACATGTACATGTACCTACAATACCGCACAAATACCGAGAGGCAGGCAACTTTCAGGAGAGCAATTCATGCCCAAAACATTTTTTTCAACAACTTTATTACTACTATTTATCATTCATTCATCATTTATATAAATATAGTCTTGTCACGCTGTACTTCATAAAAATATATTATTATTTGTCTCAATGTCTCTTGTAGATTATGTCACTGTACGGATTCAAAGTAAACTTCCCTTTAAATAAGAACTTACTCAACTGTCAGACTAGAACTTCACTGGAACAACAACTGTCCATTCAATAATGACTTATTCAGTGCCTTTTTCTGCAGGTTTATATCATTTTTAAATATTTAACCTGGAAGTCTTTCAAACTGCCAATCGATAGTTGGAGCTCCGAGGTATCTATCCATGGTCCCGAACAATTGTCTGATTGAACATTTCACTGACAAAACTGAGAAATCAACACAGCTGAGTGCGATGATATCATCGATGGTCTGTCTCGAGAGGACGGAAACAAATTTCCGGACCGTCCTCTGCCCACTGTTGCAGGTTACAGTCCTTGTCTTTTGTAAAAACATGGCGAGCGATAAAAGGGATACCTAAATTAACCGAAGAGAGCTGATACGAGAGCTAAAAATCACTCTCCCAAATTTCGTGAGGGGAGTGATTTTGTTTTGTTCAACCTACCATATTATATTTCTGATTAAATAAGTCCATTTATTTTCAAAACGAAAAAATTAATGAAAATAAAATATTCTATTTCAATTTAAACAAGTGATATCAAAAGTGATGAAGAACTTCAACAGTCAACCATAGTTACCAGAAGATTATGCATTTAATTCAAGCTAACTGGGGGTTTGAACTGTTCTGCCATCATTTCAAAAAAGGAGAAACGGTAGCCATTTACATGAGGAATATCAAAAATGATCAGAGGCTACAACCACAGTTGTTCGACATATAATGGTTTAAAATAAACAAAGAGAACTCTATTCTATTCTCAAAGATCATATAAGAGCCACAGTTCTGCATATAAAAGTCTGCACCCAATCATCATTCCATAGTATATGTGCGAAGAGCAGTGTCTTTGAATGTTCTCCAAAATCATCCGCCGATAGTATTCAAGTGACTGTAACCGAGAAGAATGGTTGGCGAATGATCAGACGAGTCACAGTTCAATATTGCCCAGGAGTATTGACATCCTACTGACTACACACCCTGCATACCAAATGGCTGCTCCAACTTCCGCCGGAGGGTGAACTTATGCCGTAGAGAAGGGCGTGAAAAAAAAAATTCACAGGTAAATTTTCTGTTATTAAGCTAAAACTTACCTCACTTCCACTCTTTGCATTCTTGTTTTTCACATGAAATCATCTAGTAAGAATTTTGAATAACACAGTTCTCTCCCCTGCTAGTCACCTGACTGCTCACTTCTTCCTCCTTCTTGTTTCCACTGCGATACATGGTTAGGATGTATCATGGAGGGGAGGTGGGTGGGCATCACTGGAAGTGAGGTAAGTTTTAGCTTAATAACAGAAAATTTACCTGTGACATTTTTTTTGCGCTGAAAACTTACCTCACTTCCACTCTTTGCATAGAATGCCACAGAAAGGATAGCGAGCAAACTGATACAATCCGTGGTAAGTGATAAAAGTTGTGAGCAAGATGACTAGTACAGAGTAGAAATCACCGATCTTCTACCTCAAAGAGGATTCATGAGATCATACAACAGCAGTAACCTATATGCCTATGGTACACAGGGAATCTCTGTCGCTACTCTGACTTCGAGGTCGAGTCGCATATACGCCCCCCCCCCCCCTTTTTCCGAAAGGGAACGAGAGGAAAATGCACTCACCATCAAGCAGGGTAAAAACTGTACGCCCGGTCTTTATCTTGCTGGCCTCGGTCCCACAGACACCCGCTGTGCTGTCACAAGTGGGCCGATGGAATAGAGGTCGTCACATGCTACCGTCATGTCCCGGAGGTAGAAAGAGGCAAATGTCGTGTTTGACCTCCAGTAGCACGCCCTCATAATGTCAGTCACTGATCTATTAGTCCATTGAGGCCATGATGACGCCAGTGCCCTAATCGCATGACCCGAAATGTTTACAAGCGTGGTTTGTCTATCCGTAGCTGTGGAGTACACTAGCTGAATCGTATTTTTGAACCAACTTGAGATAGTATTTTTGCTTATTTCTTGTTTGGCTTTGGGATCAAAAGGGATAAACAAACACCTCCTACCCGCTCTGATCTCCTCAGTACGATTCAGGCAACATGCAAGCGCACGAACCGGACACATCAACATGTCTGATTCAAGACCGGACGAAAGGAAATCAGATAAGGCTGGAATTGTGAACTCTCGAGATATAGTATCGTAGACAGCTTGATTCTTAGCCACAAACTCAGGAACTGTTGTGAGAACTACATTACTCCAGTCCCTAGAGTGTCTGACGTTCCTTCTATCGAGCGCATGCAGTTCTGACACACAAGCTGCCGAGGCAAGAGCCAACAGAAACAAAGTTTTGTATGATAACATTTTGAGATCAATAGCCTCTATTGGCTCAAATGGTGGCTTCCCTAATTGCCGAAGTACTAAGGCTAAGTCCCACTTTGGCAATTTCGGAACAACCGACTGACCAGTAATCTTGTATGACTTGATTAGTGCAGATAAATTTGGATCAGTCGAGGGATTAATCCCAGTACCCAGAAGAATAGGCTGAGCAATGGCTTCCCTATACCCTTCGACCGTAGCGGGTACCAGGCCCTTATCCGAGAACAGGTGCAACAAGATCTCTGCTACATCAGGGATAGTGGCTCTGGATGGATTGATATCCCTCTCTCCACACCAAAGATCGAAGACTGCCCACTTTTATTGGCATACAGCGGAAGAGGACGGTCAAATTGATTGTGCCATTCGGCGCCCAACTTCCGTTGAAAATCCCGCCTGAGCGAACTTGCACACGTGGTAGTGAAACAGTCCTGGCTGGCTGTGGAATATCGACGTTCCGGGCTGGCATAGTAGATTGTGCCACACCGGAAGTTGTCTTGGTACGTCTACCAGAAGATCCAGTAAGTCCGGCAACCACAGCCTTGCTGGCCACCACGGAACAATTAGATAAACGACACAAGTGTGTTCGTGGATCTTCCAGAGTACCTTCGCTAGGATAGCTGGAGGAGGGAACGCATATGCTACCATCCTTGACCAGTCCTGCGATAGGGCGTGCACTGCATATGCCGAACCGGTGACATGAACAGGGGCAATAGATTGTTGTGCCGAGTGGCGAACAGATCTATGTGTGGCATCTCCCAGACATGAGCAATTTGTTTCAGTATGGCTGGGTGAAGTTGCCACTCTGTGGGAATTATCTAATTCCGTCGTGAAAGCGAATCCGCTAAGACATTCAGAATTCCCGGGATGTGCCTGGCCAACACTGATATGTCGTTGTCCCAACACACACCGAAAAAGATTTCCGCTTGGCTTTGTAATTGCAGAGATCTCGTCCCCCCCTGCTTGTTGATATAGGACACGACTGATGTGTTGTCCATCGCAACTAGCAGGTTCTTGTCGGTTAATACGCTCACCCACGTGCGGATGGCATGTGTCACTGCCATAAACTCCAACACGTTGATATGGTACGAGCGTTCCTCGATTGTCCATAACCCGGATATCGACCTGGACTCGAGGTGGGCTCCCCAACCTTCCATAGATGCGTCCGTGAACAGGTGATGTGACGGACGAAACGGAAGTAGGGACACACCCGGCATAACGTTGAGTGGATCCAGCCACCATTGGAGGCATTGTTTGACAAGAGGCGTGACAGGTATCCACGGGTCCAACTGCCTTTCGACCCATTGATGATTGAAGTAAATCATTAAGGGACGAAGCTGCAACCGCCCTCTTGGAGTTACGTCCTGTGTTGACGTCAAGAGGCCGATTATCGCAGCAAAGTGTAGAGCCCTGGCTTGAGATAACTTGAGGAATTGAGGTATCTTCGTTGTTATCTTTTGCCAATGATTTTCTGGGGGTTTGGAGAGAGCTAAAAGCGTATCGTACTCCACCCCCAGACATTTGCGCCTTTGCGACGGAGTCAGTTCTGACGTCTCATCGTGTGGGAGGTAACCCAGAGAAGTCAATATCCTTAAGACAAACTGTGTGTCTAGGATTAACTGCTCTTTGCAGGCATTCCTTAGCAGGGAGTCATCGATATAAAAGTGGTACTTTATACCTAGACTGTGCAGGAATTGTGCCACTGGTGTAAACACTTGTGTGAACACCCAAGGGGAAGTTGACAGGCCGAACAGAAGCACTTGAATTTGGAAGCGTCATTTGCCGACCATGAATCTCAAGTACTTCCTGTCCTCTGGATGTATCGGGATATGAAGATATGCATCCGTTAAATCCAGAGAAGTCAGCCATTCCCCTTGCTTGAATACCGACTGGATAGACCGGAAGGACTCCATGCGGAAGTTGGCGGTGGAGTGAGGTAGTCCTTGTTGAGGCGCTTGAGGTTGACAACCATGCGCATCTCGGACGTCTTTCTTGGGGACCAGAAAGACCGGCAAATAGAACCTGGGTGTTGTATCCCAAACCGGAAGCTCTATTACTGAAGCCTTCTCTATCAGCTTGTCCACAGAGGACTGTATCGCTGATAGATGACCCGTTCGTAATGAAATACGAGACGGAAGGGGAGATGCAGTCAAGGGGGGAAGCGTGTCGAACAGTAGGCGATAGCCGTATCTGATAGTTCGAATGACCCACGCTTCCGCCCCGATCCTTATCCAGTTCCGCCAAAACAACTGAAGCCTTCCCCCTACTGGAAGGTCTAGTTGTGGCGGACGCATCATACGTAACATTGCCGGTCCCGTACCTCGAATACCAACGGAAGCAGAAATTTGAGCTAAGCCACGCAAGGGCGAAGTCAAACCAGCAACCGGATGCCGCATAATTTGACCTACTTGAGAGGGGTCTCTATACCGCGTCCCAGAGGCAGGCAAAAAATTTGGCATATCATAGATACCTGCATACATACCATCCTGCCGTTGTTGTGGGAACCTCAATCTCTGGTGGCCCAGAAGGCTCGTAGTGACAGACGTCTTGGCAGGGGGAGAAGGAAGGCCACCAGAGAAACCGGAAGCAGATTGGGAGAAGTTAGACAAACCAGTCGTTCCAGTGTTAGACAATGTTATAGAACGACCGGAAAGTCCAGGCCTCAACGGGGTTGAGGAAAGCAATCTCCCAATCCCGGAACCAAATGAAAATTTAACGTTAGGCGCCTCACTGGTATTGCCTAAGTTTTCATAGTCATAAGACGCTTCCGATCGAGTGATCGAGAGATCGGAATTGACTGGCTTTCCCACGCTAAGCCTGGTTCTGTTACCGATTTCCCTTCTTCGTCGTATGCAGGTGTGCGCTCGACAGGAACCTCGACCTCCACAGTCGTAGTAGTGCCGGATTCCACATCTTCGATTGTCCCTTCCACTTGTACAACCCGGGTCGGTTTCTTACCTGATTGACCCTTCGCCTGGTCTGAAATGGAAGAATTGTGAGCGGGAGGGGGCGTTTGTTTATCTTTATTTACATTCAACAAACTGACTAGAGTAGACCGAGCTGGTGAATCAACAAACCCCCTAGTCTCCTCGACCACGTTAGATCGGGAAGACATAGCTACATAAGTCTCACTGGCGAGATTAGTAGACACAACGGCTTTATTTTCCTCAATAGCTGCCAGTGAACCGGCCAGATATACTTGAAATATGCCGGGCGCCCACACAATGCATTCCTCACAGGCATGACAGGCCGTATCCCAGGTACATACGCTTCCCTAGCGACATTGCGGACACGTGGAATGTAGGTCATATAGAGGCTTGTCACCACCACAAGACATACATGACATTTGAGACATATTTTGAGCCATAATTTCGCTGATAACGTAAAGAATACTTCCCAAAGGACTTCTTGAAGAATATCAGACGTCTGAGGTAATCCAACCGCTAGTGATTTCGCTAGAAATAGGCAATTTTCACGGAGCTGAACAAAATGACTTCCTGGCCCACTTGCAGTAGGAAACAAGAAGGAGGAATTATGGGTAAGTGAGCAGTCAGGTGACTAGCAGGGGAGAGAACTGTGTTATTCAAAATTCTTACTAGATGATTTCATGTGAAACAAGAAATGCAAAGAGTGGAAGTGAGGTAAGTTTTCAGCGCAAATAACAACATGAACAATGGTAGGACAACTTGTTGGTTTTTACGTTCATCTGTCAGAACCATACCCTATCAACAATCACATTGTCTCAGTCGTTAGATGGTACATTTATTTAACTAGCTGACATGTTTTTGAGAACGGGATAATTCTAAAGACAATTACACCCATTAGAAGTCGAATCTAGAAACCTTTCTTAGAAAAACTACAGTACATCAAATATGCATTTTATCTAATTAATCAAGAATATACCTACGATCGTTATGTAAAACGAGGTTGCTTTTTAATGGCAAGATTATATTTATATGTGAAAAGGAAGAATTTCGATGCTTATAAGACACATGAATAAGACCTGTGTGGAAGTGCTGATACAACATACAGCGGTGTGAGATCTGATTACCGCCGGAGTCAATAACAATATGATACAGTTACCGCGGGGGCTACGTGGGCTGAAGCCCCTTAATAATTTGAGCAAAAAAAATAAATAAACGCTACACTAAAGTTTTGATAGTTTTCCAGAGAGAATGACAAATGTGATGCGGTAAAAGGCCTACTATTATCAGAATGCAGCAAAACGCAGCGTTTTGCATTTGTAAATTCGACTATTTTCTAGGTTGTCCGTCTGTATAAGTCTTATGAAGTTCTCAAAAATAAAACATGAAGGCTGAACCGAAAGTGTTGGATATCTTAAAGTTTTAAGAAATGGACAGGCCATGCAATCAAAAACAGGCTGTACTGTCTAGAAAGCACAATTTTAAATCTGGATTTAAGAATATCCCTGATCTACTAGAGAGAAGAAAGTCTAATTCCATTAGTTCACTCAACAAAAGTTCTTCTAAGTCCAAATATTCCGTCAAAATGCAACAGGACACTATTTACTAAATATAAGTTTTTTGTTGTACATCAGTCTAAAAAATACAGTTCTCGAAAGTGGGAAATAGCTGTCCAAATGCGCCATTTCACATTTAGATTTTCAAAAACAATTCCAGGAACCCTCACAGAAAAGCACAAAAACTTTTATCCATCGGAAATTGGCCAGAATGCGTCTCCGGCCATCTAGAACCGCGAGTCTGAACCCCAGATCTTCCGGGCCTAGCCGGTCCCCAGTCTAACTAAAATCGGACCCAATCTAATCACTGTCATTGGTAGGGTCTAACCAAATCCTATAGGGGTCGGTCTCCAGTGACCTCAAGCAATTGTAGGCCTGCCTTCACTGGTTGACGGAAGTGATGTGCTATTTTTAGTGAGAGGTCACTGGAGACAACTCGACATGATCTTTGCTCAGACCCTATCAGTAGGTTATTCATTTTAGAAGAATGTAATTAGGGAACATTTTGTCTTGGTGTAACAAAATGATGATGTCCACATTATATTGTTGCTCGGACAACTGATATATGACTGCCTGTACCTCTAACAGTGCCAACATGGAACATGAGATTGATCTAATCAAAACCCCTCGGCTTTCCTCAAGTGATTGAGACCCATGTGTAGTGTGAATTGGGGAAGAGATAGTTCTATATGGGATGATCAAGATATACCGGTAGTTGGTTACATTCAGGCATATAGGACAGAAATAGAAAAATTATATATCTGTAAAGGGGCATAACTTTGCAAAATATGGGTCGAGGGGTGCCACTTTCGACAGGCGTCTGACTTAGCACTCTGTAAAATAAGAATCGAGACAAATAAGCTGTACCGAACACGGATCTGCAGATATAACTTGTACATTCAGCTACAGATAACAAAATCGGAGATTATTACATCTGAAAGGGGCGTAACTCCATAAGCAAAGGCGAGTAATCCTTTGTTGGCTTGTAGAATACAACAATAAGTTTCCAAAATATAGTAGCTATACCGAACACAGTTCTGCAAATATAGTTGGTTACATTCAGGCATATAGGACAGAAATAGAAATTAATATATCAGTAATGGGGCATAACTCTGTAAAGTATGGGCCGAGGGGCGCCACTTTCGATAGTCGTCTGACTTAGCACTACTGTAAAATAAGAACTGAGACGAATAAGCTGTACAGAACATGGATCTGCGGATATAACTTGTACATTCAACTACAGATAGCAAAATCGGAGATTATTACATCCGAAAGGGGCATAACTCCATAAGCCGAGGCGAGTAATCCTTTGTTGGCTTGTAGAATACAGGAATATAAATAAATTTCCGAAATATAGTAGCTATATCGAACATAGTTCTACAGATATAGTTGGCTACATTCAGGGATATAGGACAGAAATAGAAATTAATATATCTGTAAAGGGGCATAACTCTGTAAAGTATGGGCCGACGGGCGCCACTTTCGATTGGCGTCTGACTTAGCACTCTGTGAAATAAGAACCAAGACAAATAAGCTGTACCAAACACGGATCTGCAGATATAACTTGTACATTCAGCTACAACTAACAAAATCGAAGATTATTACATCTGAAAGGGGCATAACTCCATAAGCCGAGGCGAGTAATCCTTTGTTGGCTTGTAGAATACAACAATATAAACAAGTTTCCAAAATATAGTAGCTGTACTGAACACAGTTCTACAGATATAGTTGGTTACATTCAGGCATATAGGACAGAAATAGAATTAAAAAATCTGTAAAGGGGCAGAACACTGTAAAATATGGGCCGAGGGAAGCCATTTTCAATAGGCGTCTGACTTAGCACTATATAAATAAGTGCTGAAAATTTGGTAGTTGTGTCTCAAGCGGTTTTGCCTAAAATGCGGTAACGGACGGACGGACGTACGGACGTACATGGCGACGACAATACCCCGAGGCCAAAATGGCCGAGGGGTAAAAAACTGACTCATAAAATTATAGTTTTGTAGTCTGATATTCTCCATATTCTTGCTATGTCACTTTCGCTAGAGGATGGATAAGTTACAATTTGAAGGTTCTTGTTCTCGCTCCACCAGAGACAGGCCCAGAAGAAACCAGTCAGGTCGAACTTTTGAGAGAGTTGCAGGAATTGATGCCTAGCATGTTAGGGAAACTACCGAGGCCGGACAGCTCGATACCTATGCCAAGTTTTGCCGTCTGTTATCAGAAGAAAGATTCCCAATCAATAACATATCCTATTTGCTGTTTTTAGATACTGTAGAGTTTTTTGCTGCTGGTTCCACGACCCAGATGAGATTTCAAAACCCAAACACCGTCAAATTCTGGAAGATTTTTTATAGACTGTTTCATGAAAAGGGACTGCACTTTATGTCGAGACCCAAGGGGGTTAGGGAATATTGTTTTAGGATCAGAAGAGAGAGGTAAAGAACAGTCACAAAACTCTCAAATTAACTTTGCCATCCCAAGTAGACAAAACCTGTTTGGGAACTCGCTTCCAGAGCCTTCTTTTCTACCTGGCATTTCAGAAACGAACATTGAGAATTGCGTCCAGTCTGCACGCGGAGTTCCATGGAAACTTGGAATCGACGGTAAAAAGATTTCACGAGGGAAAGGAACGGTAATGGGTGACATTGACAGCTGGCGGTTTGAATCGTCTCCTACGCTGCTTGAACGAAAACGTCGTCTTGAAGGAGAACGTTTGAAGTTGGCCGAAGTCACCCGCCAGATCGAAACGTTGAATGAGGATGCTGAAACGATCAACAGGTGTAATTTGTTTAACCCATTGGTAGAAGAATTCAAAGGGTTAATTTTGAAAGTCACTTTATGGATACAGCACCTAAGAGAGTGGGAACTACATGTATCATTGTCACGGTCAATTGTGAAGTTTGAAGAGTTGGCTGGTACAGACTGGAGGAAATCCAAGTATTTCCCCTTAATCAGCAGTCTTAGTACAACAAAGTATGATGTACAGCAACAAATAGAGAGTGGTTTGTCCGTCAACTACAAACTTATGTACTACATGGCCAGTATCAATGGGACCCAAACTATGTTCCCTACAAAAGACAACATAATCATGGAAGAACAGGTGAACTACTACCAGTTGCAGAAGAACAACAGCTCAAATAACACGTGTACGTCACATGAAGCAACGAACACAGAAATGGTTTGATTTGCGCCAAACAATGAAGGCCACTGGAAGTAAATTGCACAATGCAGTTGGGCTACGCGGGCTGAAAAACCAACAGGATCATTTTGACCAAGTTGTTCATGGGAAAAAGGCCATGGAACCAGCGACTGATCAAAAGAAACCATGGAGTATGGAGTCCGTCATGAACTAGATGTAATTGCAATGCTGGTTGGTAGAATCTTGCCATCATTCCACACAGGTCTTGTATATCGAAGAAGTGTGCTCTGTCATAAAACATATGGATATTCCTCTGCTCCTATCCAGCCCAGATGGATCATTGAGGGCCAACATTGACGACGAACCGATGTACATGTACAAAACAAAATGCAAGCCGCCGAATGCGCACACAACTCCTGTTTACTACAAAATCCCCAAGTATTATGTGATGCAAATACTCTGTGAGATGAAGAGTTATAACTGCAACCAGTTATTGTTTACATGTTGATCTGAAAAGTCCACTGTCCTTTTCGAAGCAAGTTTCGGTGATGAGATGTGGCAGGTGGCCTGGGAAGAGTTGTCATATATACGACCCAAGCTGTCCGAGGCGACTATCAAAGAAATCAACTGCATGCAAGTCTGCTGAGAAAATGTTAGATGACTATTTACTGAATAAAACCAAGTTAATTAATGAAGTTCCATCGACAACTGCCAGAATGTCTCCAGGCGAGGATCATCACGAACAAGCACCACACATATTTACCAGGTTGACAGGAAGAGCAAGTTGTCTGTGATACGGTTCTATCAACACTACATCACCGTGACAATTGGCTGAGGGATACGTACATGCTGGATCGTTCAGTTGCTTCGGAAATTCTGACTTTCATGGTCAATGATTTCAATGGACAATTCCATATAGAGGTTGGGAATGCGCACCCGATAGCATATGACATGGAAGGTTCAAGTTTACCCGTGAAGAAATTTAGAGCCATGGTCGATGATGTGATAGATGTGAGCGAATCTATAAAGGTCTCCCAATCCTAGTGGTCGCAACAGATGGACAGTGGGCTGATTATTGTAGATGCAATCACAAAGACGAACCGCTACCAGCTTTTCAACTGAAATGAGATGCGTGGCAGGAGGCAAAAAAGCAGTCTAAAACAGAGCTGAAAGCCTGGCTACGAAATGCCAACCATGACAATGAAACTGAAAGAATGAAGACAGCAGAAATGGTCAGAGGTTCAAATGGTGCGGGCTTTACTGTTGGATATGAAGATGAGCAACAAAATGCTCCCGTTTTACCGAGAACAAACTTGAATTTGCTATGAGTTCTCCAGATTGAGCAGCAGATGAAATGTAAATCAGATTGCACAATTGAAAATAAAAGTACCACAGAAGTCTTAGAAGAGAGAGAACAGGGCATTGAAAGGATCGTAAGTACCCTGTCACCTGCAACAGAAACTACTATTGATGGAGATTTGATTAAAGAAATTGAAGATTTACTGAAAATATATGATGTGACGTTATGGACTTACCAGATATCCTGGTCGCAACTGGTGGTAGAACGAACGAAGCATCGGAAGACATTCCCGTAGCATCTACTTCGCTAGTTGACCTTCGCATAGCTGCCACACCATCTACCCATGATGCTCATCCAGAACTGAAACCGTTAACTGCAGACAATCCCTGTTCCCAAAGTATCGAGATAGATGCAGTATTCACTGATCTACACGAGAAGGAGTATACCATGATGCTTTTGGAGGTCATTAGTTCGGACACCGGAAAGGCATGGGAAGGAAAGTCTGTACATGACTTCAAGACCATATTTGAGAACTCAAAGGTGATGGACAAGAAGATGAACAAAACTGGAGTTAAGGCATGTATGTGTGAGAGCAATTCAGGGCGTCTTACGAAAACACAATATTTCAGCAACTCTGTCCAGAAGCAAGGAGGCTATGGTAGGAAGTCTCATGCAGCTCATCCACGGATCGTAGAATGAAATGAGAAATGCAGTGAAATCACAATCAAAACAACCGAAGTCAGCGAAATTCACTCCAGCAGCCCTCCGATCACTGTACTTGAAAGAAACTGTTAATAATTACAGTAAGCAAGTTCTTTCTGTACTCAAGGCAGGTTGTTTATTTGAAGAAAAATGAGAAAGTGGCTGGACTGTGCCTCTAGTCTGCATAACATTCCTATTGGGGATATAGATACAGGAGTAGACTGGTTTTGACAAAGATGGGAAGATCCGGTTTCACTTTGTTGACGCTTGTCACATCCTGACATGCTTGCGAACAAAGATATGTACCACCGGTATACCAGGCGCTGGTCTTCACAAGAAGGCATGGGAAGATGCTGCCTTGTCGGGTCAAACTGGTCTAAATATCTAACGCTGCGTTGATAAACAGAGTGTTGCGTACGCGCGTAGAATATTGGCCACCAACGTTGAGGATGTTATGATGAAACTGAATGACAAGACGGAAGCAGTTTTCTGTAAACTCATGAGAGAATGGTTTGAAGCAGAGGATGACAGAGGGATACCCGCGAAGGAGAGATGTCGCCACTGCCTGGAGCTAAGAAAATGGCTTTTGGATGGGGTGGATTTCAACAAATTCCCTTCGTATCATCATGTTTCCTGTATTGACGTACGAAGCACTGTTGATCTACATTGAGCGAAAGTTACAACTATATTCCTTTGTGCCAAGTGGATCTTACACTGTCAGGTCAACTGGAAGCCAAGAGGTGGAGTCGTTCTTCAGTACATTGCGAGACTTAGACGTGAATGGCCAAGGTACAATGAAACCAGATGATATACCGGGAATTATGGGTGTGGCCATACAGCCGAATAACGCACGCTTCGATCCAGACAGGTGTGTATGCGACTTTGAACAGCATTACACAACCTGACATTACAAGTATCCTTATGCAACAATAAGATGAGTTGATTCCATAAGAATCCATATCAGCGACATAATCATAATCATGAAATTATTATATCTGCGATACAATCATAATCATGAAATTATTATATCAGCGACACAATCATAATCATGAAATTATTATATCAGCGACACAATCATAATCATGAAATTATTATATCAGCGACACAATCATAATCATGAAATATTATTAAGTTAAATTGTTTACAATTTATCTTATGTGCCAAGTCATATATTACAAACAGGCATATAACAGTTTCTTCAGTGAAGCCATTAGGCCATCCTTAAAAATAAGTTTGTTGCGCGTAACCCGACCGACTGTCCAAAAATCCACCGACTGGAAACTTTTTTCGCCGATTTTCCGACCGGTCATCTTTTTATTTTATTTTGCAATGTCAGAATTATCTCCCCTATCTCCTCTCTCGGGTAAACGTATGTAAAACGTTCGCCCAGCAAAAGCAAGCAGGATTTCACTCTCCAGTAGTCGGCGATGCACGAGCTTATGTCACACGTTTTGAAGGCATATCCTCCATGGCCCAGTCCGTAGGGGAATGCAGTTTTCGTCGACCACGTGTATATGGCGGGAAGTTCCCCCTTCTGTTTTGTGTTTGGGTTTGATGGAGAGTCGAGAGGACATCACAATAAACACATCGAGAGGCAACAGCAACACAGGATGGGAAAAATATTTCAAAACGGTTGGTTATTAAAACCTGCCATAAAGAGCTCTGTCGCGAATTGACGTGGAACGTAGACATGTTTAGGACTGTCACCACCTCATGGGTCCGTACACCGACAGATTCTGAGACTGACGATGTTACAACAACAACGATGTTTGGATTTCTACTTTTATCCGAGAAGACTTCAGTGTGCCTAAATGCAGAAAATCTATACTGCTTTGTTGTTTAACCGAAACTTTATAACCCTCTATGTCGATAAAGCTATGGATAGTGTCGGTGGCTTCAGCGGTCTTGACAAATTAGACCCGTCACCTTAATTTTGACGTTCCGATGTCGGCATCAAATACGCTTGTCAGAATTCCACCTCGGACTAAATTCCACGAAAAGACACAGGTTAGAAACTTAGTATTTGCCTCACTGTTGTCAGTAAATTGAATTACGATGTATTTCTAATCTGAATAAAGGAAGTACCTAAGTACTCAATAAAAGCACACCATAAATTTGCGACGAGGAAGGGCGGTAATGATTAATTTGAGGTAATTTTCTCAACTCCAAATGGTAATGAACAACCTTCTGTATAACACTGAGAGGATTTTTTTCTTTCCTGTCACAATTTTGGCAAAAGTGTGTCTGGTAGTGGCCGGTATATGTAAAAAAAATTTTTTGGACCACCTAGTCACTAGTCATTGTCAAGAATGTGTTCAAGGATGTCGATGTCTTCTAAGAAATAAAACAGTTACACAAGCCTGAATTTAAGAATATCTTGCTTTATACCTTGAAGATAACTAGTTTTCTATACTGAAATAATTTTGCTGCCAGACAAAAAGTATATTTCAAATGACCTGCTTCGTATCTGAACAAAATCACACTAACCTCTTCCACCCTCCCCAAAAGGAAAACCTGATCTAAAAAAAAAAAAAAAAAAAAAAAAAAATTACCTACCTACCGACCCAACTTCCTGAGGTAGGGTCGGGTTACAGCCAACAAACATATTTTTAAGGATGGCCTTAGAGTGGCTATGTTGCTGTGTCTTCATCACTAGGATCGATTCGATTTCCCATATATGGCCTATAAACACCACTTGTCACTCCTTTCTGACCTTAGATCATTCCACATGACTACGACGACAGCCACGGTGTATCCAAACCATGGCCCAGAGGAAGAATTAGTTATAGACGAGGATGGATGGAAGACTTAGTGCCCGTCTCCGTATCTTGTACGAAATATACCAATACGTTAAGTACCCATTGTTTATGTTACTGTTAGAAGTATATGGTTGAAATGACAAAATAATATGGTTGCCTCCGACCATATAAATTCTAGTACAGCCGTGACCGACCATTTATTGATGGGTCGCACAAGCGCATGCAGTCATAAGAGCCACCAAACAAAATGTATTTCTGACCCACTTTTACATGGTCAAAGGGTCTTCGACCATATATTTATAACAGTGTACTACGTATCAAATATATAGCTATCTTTCTATAGTCTTTGTAAGCCACAAGTTATATACATTACATCTACACCGTTTCCTTTCTTCGACACGGGGGAAAGATGTCGGGCAAAGCCAGTGACCAAGAGTGACAGAATATCCTCGCCGGGCAAACCTTCTAAATGGGAACGTGGTGTTTGACAGTTTCACAGGAACAGCGAATCAAATATAAGTGCCCATAATCGGAAGGGATTCAGAGATATTCCAACAACAGTGATATAAAAGATTATTAACAGACCTTGTGTTTTTGCACGAATACAGCACGAATGGCGGAGCTATATGTTCAGAAGCTTAGAGGGGGGGAATTGGAAGGAGGAGTAGCAGGCAACTCCAGGGTCAAAGGGGAGCTTCCATTTATGTAATTCTATTCGGCAGCTTCCTCGTATATTTAATAACAAACAACAATTATTAGCAAGATGTATTTATTCTTTCATACTATTTGAAAATATATACCTACAAAATCGATTCAATTTGTAGGCAATTATCAATTACTAGTCAGAATTAATTTGTTGGTTATCGGACATTTATTGACCACAACATAAGATGATATAAGACTCCATCCACAGAGTCAAATTATCAGATTCAGAAAAAGTTGAAATTCAATATGTAGCACGAACTGAATAGATAATTTATAACGATATACCTTGCACAAATTACATCATACGTTATCTGAATTTGTCATTCATACATGTAGAAAGCTCCATATGATATAGAAGAAAAATGAAGATCGAAGACAGCGTTTACTGCAACCAGTTTGCCACATCTTTATTCGGTGGGTATTGCCTGAAGAGCCACCGAATAAAGATGTGGTGAAACCGGTTGCAGTAACCGCTGTCTTTGATCTTCATGTAGTGCATCCCGGTTTACCAGGTTACTGGCGAGTTTACACCTAGTCGAAGCCCTAAAATCAAAAGAAAAAGAAAGATTTTAACTTAAGTATGTATCACTTAGGGACTACATGTAGATGACTCCTGTGAAGACCTGCGAAAATGACATGATATGTTATCTAATTTTGTAAGAAATAAATGGCGTATTTATAAATGTTAATCATACAGGTATAAAGTTCCATATTACTGTATAGTGTAACCAGTTACTAACGTGTTGGCCCTCATATGATTGATCAATAAGAACATTAAGTAGCACCGCTTATATAATTACAGAGGGTTAGTTTTGTATGAAATGAACGACTTTGGTCCAATTGCTTGATTTGTATTGAGGTATAAAATGTAAAAAATGTAACTTTCACTTACTCATGATACTATAAAACGAATATGTGTACAGCTGTATTAAAGATTTTATTGGATGACTATACCTGCAACTCTTAGTAAAAGTTCCGCTTCTTTCCGAAACTCGATGCGGCAACATGGAATATATGACAGAGAAACACGACGCATAACATAGCTCACAAAGCAGTGCATAATCGGCCATCCAATAAAACCTTTGAAACTGCTAATTACAACTGTATTAAGAATGAGACGTCAATTATAATACCGATTTAATGCAATGGCAAAAAGCTTTTTGTTATATCAATTAAAAGTAAAACATGGTCGGTTTTGTTTCATTACAGCCGCACTATATACACAATTTCTTGTGACGTGCAAGTCCGCTTCTCCAGGCAAACTTCTTTCCACAACTGCATCTGAAAGATGTATTGTGATGGACAGTATCCTTGTGTTCTTTCAGAGCTTCCTTTGACAAGAATTCTTTTTTGCACCTCTTACACGAATATTTCACTGGATTTTTACAACGAGCCTCGTGACGACTATGTGCATAGGCAGAAGAAAAGCTTTGTTGGCAATTGGAACAGCCATATGGCTTGGAATTAGCATGGACGTTAATATGATTGCGCAGAACCTTTTTGCGAGTGAAACTCTTGTTACAGCCTGTTACTGGACATGCATATTCATTTGGCCCAGTGCGATGTACAGTTCTGATATGTTCCTTTAAATGATTTAATTTCTTAAATTTGGCGCCACATACGTTGCAAAGCTTGTCAGTATGCTGACGTTTGTGCTGGTGAAGCACTTCTTTTGTGGGAAAGAAGGCCGAGCATATGCTGCACCGGACGTTTTTATCACTGTGACATCGCATGTGTCGCTGGAGGTTGTCTGTCCTTGTGAAGAGCTTCTGACAGATGTCACATTTAAAGCGCCCACTCTGTTCAGGTTGACCTGACTTGCTTTGGGTGCTCGCTGACAATGGGATATGAGGAGTTCCTGTTTCCGCTGTCTCTTCTTGGTCGAGGTAAATGAATGAAGCATCCTCACTCAATATTGAATCCATCTAACAAATGAAAAAGATACTATTTTAAAGCGAAATTCACTGAGTTAAACACACCATTTATGGTCTGAGATCTAAATGTGGCTTGAATCACAATCGTTAGGCCCAATAAAAGGACGTTCCTCACGGAGTCACCCTAAGAAATCATCGTCAGAATTTCACCAAATTTTGCACGGATGTACAATATACAAATTCATTTCGAGAAAAAAATTACTAAGTCATCGAACTCACTTTCAAGCTCATAACGCCACCCATGGGGCGTTTTTGTCTAATTTGTAAAACAAAATAATGAAATTTAAATTGTACGATTTTGCTCCAAAAGTTATCACACACCACCGAATATCAATGGGCGTTGCTCATGTTCACGTGATCTTTGTCTTTCAGACTGGACCATTTCCATCTGAATTCAATGATAATTTGCTCATGGAATTGTCAAACTGTTAAAGCCTATAGCTAATTATTCCCATCCAATAATCGGGTCACCGAACTCATTTGACTTCTAACATCGGCCGACGCAGAGTTCCTCTAAAAGTGGCCAGAAATCATTTGACGTTGCTATGGCGTTTGCTGTTAGCAGCGTGATCAAAGGGAGACTACCTAATGCAACATCATTTGACATTCGCGCTATAAGTACATGCGCGACGTTGTGCGCATCAGCAAGGGTGAGGAACGTCTTTAAACTAAATCCACGAAGTTAAACACACACAACTCCTCGTCATTTATGGTCTGGCGTGGGTTCGCGCCTCGCCAGTGATTGCTTACATATATACTCGCCTATTCACAAGGCGCTGGACTGATCCGGTGTCCAGGGTAAAATGGACTGATGGTGAAACTAGTTGCTACGCTAGACCTTCGCCAGCGGAGGCACTTGGGGACTAAAGTACCTGGGTGTCTTTCAGTGACCACTATATAAATCCACTCACAATAGTACATCGCACACACCTGATCAGAATAAGGGACGGGTCTATATGTACAGTCAGGAGGTGTCAATGTACTGTAAATAAGTTACTTACACAGCCTGCACAGCACGGGACCTCGACTGCTACTGACCCTGTCTCGACCACCCTAGTAAGCGGCGGGGTTACTGCAAGATTCTAAATACCTCTGTAAGAGGGATTTCCGAACAAGAGAGAGAGAGAGCTGCCCAGCATATTAACTTTCGTCTAATCAGACAGAACCATAGGTGTTCAGCCGACCGTGACTGCCAAAAAAGCTGAATTTCGCTCTCTTTCAAAAGTGTTTTGACGTAATTTCTCATATTTTTTCCACAAATATAATTACATGGACTTTTCAGGTAAACTTTATGTTTCTGGTGAGGGGTAAATAAATGTTTCATTGGTATTGAAAGAGGGTGAAATCAATCGTCTTTGTAGACCTATGCTGTCAGTCAAGGCGTTCTTCCATTCATTTGACATGGAGAAGGGATTCACTCTACTACTTCGTTCAAATCGAATTTTGACGTAATTTCTCAAAATCATAAATTACATTAATTTGTACCATAGGGAAGATGATATATTGTAGAAACTTTGTAGGGGTAAATACGTTTGGGGGAACCTATATTTATTCAGATGTACATAGCAGTTTATAATCGGACCTCCCATCTCGATCTCATGCTAAATTTGGACCGACTGGAGAGCCGTGAGCCGGGATGTCAGTGCGTGTGCACACCACGGCCGCGTCTGAGTTTCTTGCTCATGCCGTGGTGAGTACTAGCTACGATATTTACCATTTCAGATTTATTTTCAGTCATTATGTTATTATTGTCTCGTCACATTGTTCGCATCACTGCTTTGATCTTCATCATAGTGTAATGCTAACCTAGTGAGTTGCCACCTATCTTTATTATCTAATTTTTACATAAATCATGTAGTTTAAACAACTCAGTAAACTCAGGAATTGTTATCTAGTATGGTACTTCTTCTTCAGAAACTCTTAATGGGGCTCTAAATAAATGCTCTCAAAAGTGTTTGAGGGTTATCCGATACCTAGACTATCTGACGGATACACATTCGCAACATTCTCATGGCGTGTATACCTCACAGACATACTGTCAGAAATTTTGTTGTTTCACCAACAGTTTAGGGGGTTACAAACTCTGACACAGGGGAGATTGATTCGCCAAAGAGACCGGAAAATTACAATGCTGATGAGAACACCTAGGCCAATACACGAGTTGGCACGATGGGGGGTAAATGTAGAGGATAAAATTAGTGATGATCATGGGTTTGTCTGCATGGTTAATATATAGTCAAGTGGTCTGATCATGTACATAGATCCTCCGGCGGTAATCATATCTTCGAGACCTGCTCCTCCGGCAGTATTTGTACCATATACGAAGATGCATGAGCTAGAAAAACTAACATTGACCGAAGTAGATTGAACTATTTGAAACTGCAAGCTATCAGCCTGCTGTTAAGGAACTATTCTTCATCTATAACTTACTTGGCAGATGATACACACATAGATGATTTTCAAGCATCTAGTCACTGTTACATTGCAATATAGCTCTTAAAGGAGTACTTACCTTATTTTTGAGTGTGACTATATTTATCAGCAATCGTATTCCAAACCTTATTGTACATGTATAAAACTTATGTTGATAGAATGCGAAATAAAGGAAATATTGACTATTTGTTGCTCGCAACGGCATCACTGCGTGACGTTTTTAGATGAGCGGAAGTGAGTTTATACTCATCTAAAAACATCATGGAGATTTAAGGTTGATCGTGCTGGTCATGCCGATAATTCGAAGAAGAGGGAACCCAGTTAATCCAATGACGTTCTAGTTGATTTTAGTACATGTAGTTCAAGTCTAATCATGAAAATGTTTATGAACTGAAAGTTCACCTGAAAGAACTGGACAATTACAGAGGACACTCTTTTACATGTAGTTTACCGCTCAATTTCAAATTTTGTCCAAATTGAATCGGGTCTCAGTTTCAGTTGAAAAAATTTGGGGAAGAAATTTTTCAGTTTGCGAAGATAAGCTAATCCAATTTCCTTTTAGGAATCCCCAACCGTGGGATTTGCCGCGTCAGTTTATTCCTGGAATTAACAAAAACTCGAATCCAGAGTAATTCAAATGCCGTAGTTAGAACGTCCCTGGATCAAGCGTTAGCCGTGACGTTGTCCTGAATTCTGACGTCATCAGTCATGTCATCCCACAGGCAATATGGCGGCGCCCACGTCGACCTCAAAGCGGAAACATGACTTCACAAATTGTAATAAAAATAATAGGTTATCGCCTTCTACGAAAGTGAAATAGTTGGTTATATTTCTTTAAGAGTCTAACCTTTGTAATAGGAACCTATATAAAATAAGTTAAGTACTCCTTTAATGTCAGATATAAAAAAATAGTAATTAAAAAATAATACAAGGACGAGTTGAAAATTTCACACGAATTGCTAACATGTCTCCTTTTTCGAGTAGTAAATACGTGAAAACCAAAAAAATGAAAAATCTGATCTTACTTAGCATCTCAAATTTGTAATTTCCCTCCGGCGCAAATTGGAGCAGCCATTTGGTATTCAGAGTGTGGACTACAGGCTCTGTGTGATGATGTGTAAATCATGTACCTTTCTTGGAAAACTTTGTCGCCTGCTCCAACATGTCCAAGGAAGATTTTCCGCAGTTGCCGCCATTTTGGTCAGCTCTGCCACGCATGTGGCAAATATTGCACAATCCCATGCTAGGAATAGCCTGTGCAGGAGACTACCGCTCAAACAAGCGGAAAAATTATGACCGGGCTGGAATTGGTGGCGATCGTTGCTGATTAGAATTTATTAAAGATGTTGCGGTTTCTTCTCGTGGTGATATTCAGTGGAAGAGTTAGCAAAATTAACACCAACTGTACCGAGTCCGTTTGTTCATCAATAATGCTGTTAGCAGACACAGCCTAATTATTTCTATATTTACATGTACTCTGCTGAGGTGTGTCAAAAACAGTGTAGCTTGGATACGATTAGGTGAGCGATTGGGCGCCTCCAAATGCAAAGACTGAGATTATCACGCAAAGAATCTGCGGTTCTTCGTTCTGCACAATGGGGAAGATTGCCGCCATTTTGGTCTCCAACCACACAATGTTACATCCACTGTTACTTGGTTAGTTAGAGTTATTGCCCTTGAGAAAAACGACAATGGGTCGAAATTGGAAACTTTTAAAACTTTTTAGGGTCGCTGCATTTTTCCTAGGGTCCGTCACGAACCAAAAACAAGAATATTACTTTTCTAGGCCTAATCGTAAGAAACATGTATCAAGTTTCATAGTCATCCAGTGACAGCTGACAACTGCAACAAATTTTCCATGAACAGGTGAGTGTGTAGAATAACAAGTGTCTGGTCCGTCTTTCATAATTCAGCCGTCATCCATTGAAGAATATCTTCTTCTTTTTTTTTTCTTTTTTTTTTATCCGCATCCATAATCCATACCTTTTCCATATTCCATATAACAGCATTAGCACCAAATTCAAAAAGACAATCATAGTATAGATAAACATAGGCTAATTTCCAGATTGAAGCAGTCAAAAGTTTTCAATGATGCCGGCAAGACATCATGATGTTCCAAAAATATCAAATCCATATCACTGATTGATCAGTATTCTTAATCTATATGATATTCCGAATTCGTTGTAAAGTCGTCATCTAGAGAATGATGTATCTCAGTCACGCTTTGATTGTGACTGTTCATAAGAGCATCAGGAGGATCTTGAAGTATATGTACATGGGTTCATACGGTCCCTAGCCTCGGGTTAAGCGGAATTAGACATAAGTTATGAAACATAATGCCACAGATCTTGCACACTACGCTCATATTTTGCTATCAGCATGCGATAAAAAACCTGACAGTGTACATGCGTAAGGTACTAAGCATCTTCCATATAAGTTTCGAAGTTGTCTACCAAATTGTAACAGAGATAGTCTGGACAAGAAATTATTGACCAACAGGATAAAGGCCATAACTCTCAGGGATTCATACAAGTCACTTTTTACCACCGATATTCGGTGGTAAAAAAAATTTGAAAACTCAATTCGTATGGTAATAAACTCAATTGCTTTCGTTTTGGTGGACAAATACTCAATTTTTCATGAAAAACTCAATACGCCAGACATGGTCAAAGTTAATTTGACAGACACAAATTAGGAAAGAAACTCAATCGAATGACGATCTTGCCGCGAAAGTTTACCTTTCACAGGCGCCGAAAGTTTTTATCGGCCATCTGTCGCCGTAAAGGTTTTTTTTCCTTCAACTTCAAGCAGACCCTGTGTAGTTGTTGTTGTTGTCGTGAATTAGTCCGCCAGAGTTGCAAGTTTCAGAAATGAAATACAAAGAAAGTTTGGTCCACGAAACGAAAGAAAAATCTGCCATCACGTTGTTGTTGTTGAAAAGCGAACTTTTGTGCCTTACTTCCCTATTTTGAAAGTGAACTCTTCCGATTCGATTCATCGGGACGCTGTGGGCTTACAACACCGGGTCAATGGAAGTTTCCATTACCGCAATAGGGATGACAGCCCGACAGCTTTGCACTTTGTAGAGCCACGTGCCTGCAGTCAGTCGACCATATTTCCCGGCTAAATCTGGACCGTGATGCCGATGTTCGGTTCATTCAGTATCCATCAATCATGAGGTAAAAAGTGAAATGTCCAGCGATGTCAAATATTTAAAATACATCAAGACTAAACGTATAAATTTCACATGATTGACTTGTAGAAGCCAAGTCCTCAGACTACTGCAATCATGATTGGGTTGTATTTTTGTAAAGTACATTGGTCTACATCTTCACTCGTGAGATGTCAACGCAACTGACGCTGCGATGAGATCAGGCTGCATATTTTATCTTCGTCTGCTCCATAAAGTTGACTCCTCGTTGATTATAAACAATAAATTTTCATAGTTGAAATAGTAATGGAAAACCATACTTTAGAAAAAGGCATATTATTTATACATATTTCTGTATTAACTTGCATTAACCTTCGTAGCAAAATAATATATAGCTCTTTTACCTTCATTGAAAATTGAAACCTGAAATTAAATACGAGGTGACCTCCCAAAATGAATTTTGGAAAAAATTAGCAGAAATTTGCTTAAAAAATTTAACATTGGGTGAATGTGACCATCCAAATATTCGATAGTTTTCAGAAAATTTAGACTTTAGAACTTGGCAGATCTGTCTCATATAAAAACTTTATTAAACTTTAATTCAGTGACAATGTGCAGAGGCTGTGTTTGGTGCAGTTAACTGCAGACAAGAGGACCCTTTGCTGTTTTGCACGATTACTGCTTGATTTCTCCCATCGATTTCATTCGTGATATAGATTCCCATATGTCCAATGTTATTCAGACTGATCTTGTGGTATGTAAATCTCTTGGTTTTTAACTTTAGCTGAAGACGCGCTGAATAAAATGATTTTTATTGAATTTGGATATTGGGTAGATGAATTTTTTTTTGTCAAAAATAACCCCTGCTTATAGTATAATATATTGACCATTTTAAAACACACCAACAACATCCTGTGCATGGTGGTGGTTGAAATATTTGAGAACTCAATACCAATGGGTGAATCGGTGGTAATTTTTTTTGAAAACTCGATCGCAATCTTTGAATCGGCGGTAAAAAAATTTGAAAACTCAATTTCACCTTGTGAAAACTCAATTTTGAGTAACATTGAGTTTTCGGTGGTAAAATTTTTGACTTGTATGAATCCCTGAACTCTGTAGGGAATCATTGAAACCCAGGATAAAAAAAATAACAGTGCACATGGGTAAGGTACTAAAACGTCTTCCATGTCAGTTTCAATGGTATCCACCAAATAGTATATATACACAAAAGATTATTAACAGATGAGATAATGGGCCATGACTCTGTGGAAAATCATCGAAAGTTGTAAAAAAATCACAGACAGTGCACATCTGCAAGGCACTAAGCATCTTTCATGTCAGTTTTGAAGTTGTCCTTCGAATTGTAACCGAGATAGTCTGGACAAGAAATTATTGACTGATTGTTTAAAGGGCAGTAACTCTGTAGGAAATCATAGAAACGTGTAAAAGAAACTTGACAGTGCACATCAGCAAGGTACTAAGCATCTTTCAAAGAAGTTTCAGAGTTCTCAATCAAATTAGTAACCGATATATAGACAAGATAATATTGCCAGATGGATGATAAAGGGCCATATCTCTGTAGGAAATCATCAAAATTTGTAAAACACCTGACAGTGCAAATCGGCAAGGACTTAAGATACAAAACATCAGCAAGCTACTTTAAGCATCTTCCACATAAGTTCTAGATTGTCCATCTTATAGTAACCGAGATATGTACCTGACAAGAAATTGCTGATGGACTGACATACGACCAGGTGGACATGCCGATTATAAGAACCCCCATGCCCGATGGGTTATTTTTGGTCACTTGGCAATGAGTGAATGCTAATAATAAGCATTCAGTCTGTCAAGTGATTATTCTTGATCACTTTTACGAGGAGTGTGTCCCCGGACTGCTTATAGCTAAAAATATTTACAAGAGACGCAAAAATAGCCCATTCATGCCATTGGGCTTCACTACCTCTCGGCTATCAGTTATTGTCTACACCCAGCAATCAAGCACTGTCTAATATCATCAGTGTATTTTTGGAACAAGATTAACAAAAATGTGATCTAGTAGGGTTGACTGTAGCTAACCTTTTGCCAAGGCCTTAATTGATGGGAAAAATTTTGCATTGAGTTTCTGGTTGAGCATGACTGAATTCTAAGCTCCAAATACACTCTTCTATATAGCTCATAATCAAATCAAGTAATTTTATCTTGGAAATATAGATCAAGGTCAGTCATCTTCAACAATTTTCAGGTCATTTCTAACTCAGTTGCATAGGGAACATGAGTTTGGAGATCGACTTGACATGTAGAATTTGACCTATTAAAAATAGATCAAGGTCAGTGATATTCTTCAATAGACTTCAGGTCCCGCCATAAGTGGTATAAATTTGGACAATGTAGATATAATCTTATATGGAATGTTGTACTAAATAGAATCTGACCTGGATACAATAGGTCAAGGATAAAATAGGTCACGGTCAGTCATCTTCAGCAAACCTCTGGAACATCACCAGACATACATATGATATAGTATTAATTTGGGAAGCCTAGCAATATTCTTCATGTTATATCATAATACACAGTACATGACCTCGAAAAAATATGTCAAGGGCAGTCAACTGGAAAGTGGGATAGGCTTCTAGCCAATCACCAGTTGAGTAAGTAATATGAATTTGGATACCCCAGCTTCAATCCTTCAAAAAATATAGCAAATATTAAAATTTGACCTTGATAAAATAAGTCAAGGTCAGTCATCTTCAGTACACCTCTGGACCTTCGCCAGATGTATACATAGTATTAATTTGGAAAGCCTGGCTATATTTCTTCATGTTAGATCATAATAAACAGTATATGACCTTGAAAAAAAATAGGTCAAGGTCAGTCAACTGGGATAGGTTTCTAGTCAATCACCAGTTGCATATATAAAATGAATTTAGAGACCCTAGCTTCAATCCTTCAAAAGATATAGCAAATACTAGGATTTGACCTTGATAAAATAGGTCAAGATCAGTCATTTTCAATAGGCTTCTGACCCTTCATCCGATGTATTTGTGGTTTGAATATACAATGCCTGGCTATAATCCTTCTTGAGATATCTTGTACACAAGAAAAATGGACAGACGGACAGACAGATGACACCGACGATGACAATACCCTTCGCGCAAAATTTGCACAAGGGGTAAAAACTGCTTATGCCTTTATAAGCATAAGAAGAGCTGTGACAAGCACTACCCAAAGCGACCCAGGCCGAGGTCGAGCGCTGATGATTGGGGGATGAAAGAGCTGCATGGTATATCTGGACATCGCGATTGTTGTAATAAACATGTAGTCACCTTTACTGCAGCCATTAAAGAGGACTATAATTTCACCCACCTTAATGACAGCATCCCCCAAGTTGACGGACTGTGTGTGGTCATGCGTACTTATGTGCTCGGCATACATCGACTCCTCACCAGTCCGATACCCACACGGAATGCATCTGAAAACAGGGCCAGCTTGCTTTTTTCTCTGTAGGGCATTCTTCTCTCTCAACAAACGGGAACTCTTCCTCATGGTTATGAGAACATTTTGTTTGTCTTTCATTTCATGGCACTGGGAGACGTGCCTGCTGAAAACTGTCTGCATGCTGAAGATTTTACCACAGACTGTACAGACAAGATTTCGTGGTCTCCTGGACTTGACTAAACGTACAAGTCTGTGTCTCTCTCGAAGTGTCATGGAGGCAAATGTAATTAAAGGTCTGCTCGGAGGGGATTGATGCCTCCTGTTCTTGTGCAACTTCAATAAATCTTCACTGGAAAATGATCTGAGGCAGAAACAACATGGAAACTGTTTGACAACAAGGTTATAGTCTGTTTGTTTGGACCAAGAAGCATCGCTACATGCACTAATATCACTGTCTTGGGGAGCTGTGCTGCAATCAGCTGAAGAGGCCTTACAAGGGAGACAACTTGGGTCCTTCAAAGAGATAGTTTGTGCTCCCTGGAATGAATTATCAGTAACTTTGACAACTTGCCCAGGCAAGTCTGATGATGATATCAGCGGGATCACTGGCTTTGTCTCCTCCTGGTCACATGACCTAGTGAGAAAAACACTGCAAATGTCGGCCACTTGGGTGAGCTGTAACTTCTCAGCCAGGGCTCTCACCGAAGTTACATTGTCAGTGGTCAGATGCAAACTTCCAGTGTACATAAACTGAAGCAAGGTTTTCAGAGGAGATGATTTGGCCTCTGTATTCTCTGTAAAAGATAAGAAAAAGAAATCTGTCATTTATATATTAATATTCAGTTATTTTATTTCCATGAAAAGGACTGTGTAAGATTGCAGCATTTATATTCTCTTTTTAAGAAACCCTTTTGAAGGTCACAAAATATATAACCATATAAAAATATGTTATACCTGGCATTATGACTGATATTAAGCCAAATGAAAACTAGGCATCGACTTGTGATTATAGTCTGTGAAAAAGGAGGCAGATTTTTGTATTAAACTTTTCAATTAATCTTGTAACCCCATCCCATTATACCATATAAGCTTGATAATATATAACAACAGTAAAACCTGTCAATTAAAAACAACCAAGGCAATCACATAAACCGAAGAAATACAGCCAGAATGCTCTCTCGACCTGGACTGTACAGCAATTCAGAAAACTCACCTCGGCAAAAATAATGTCATATGAAAGCTCGTGTGAAACACGGGCAAAGAGCATTTCCCCAGATAATTTTGTAACCCATAATTTGGTACTCACAGGGCTTTAGATCTCCCCAATTTGGGCACACCCCTTATTATGGGTGGCAAATTTTTTTTTTGGATGAGACAGAGGGTGGGGCACACACCCCTGGAGGATGAGCAATCACGAATTATCCCTGAATGATTTGGGGTAGCCGTGTTAGTCTTTGTAGTAGACAAATAAACAAGACTAACTAGTTTATTTCAACATATATCACATCTTATATTGAATGATAAACCAAAGCTTTCGTAGACACATCATCCCTGGTAGAAGTGCCTCGGAGAAGGGATTTCTTCACCAATGTGCAAAACCCAGTGTGAGGCAACACCAACTTTATTTTGCATTTCATGGACCCACCAACATTAAAAACTCGAATAAAAATAAAATTTCAAATTGCCACTTTTATATTTCCTACGAAAGTTTGAACATAAAGACTTTAACCCTCTGTTTATTTCTGATTGTATGAATTAGGCTGTTGTACTCTATCTGAAACAAGGCCAGCAAATAAAAATGCCAAACAACAAAAAATAAATACCTTTCACTATAATTTTTCACTGTAAGTCACTGAATTGTTGTTGTTGTAAAATGCTGCTAATATTACTTAGGCAATAAGGACATTCAATCTAAATCAGGAACCTTCACTGGATGTGTGATCTATCACTCTGTCATGGTACCCATATTTCGACAGTGATGCAGTATGTCAGAGCTAGGAAATGGAGGGTGTTTCAACAACTCAGCCGATACAGCATGGTTTAAGTTGAAGCATGAAGCTGTTGGAACAAGTGCAAAATTCATTAAATTGTTCTGGAAGACGACCACAGCCACAACAAAATGATGACAATGTTAGATTTGGAGTGTATGTTGGCAGTTAACATGTGACTTAACATACAGTTTTTGACCTTGAGAAAACAGGTCAACATCAGTCATATTCAAAGAGTTCAGGTCCATCATCAGATGCATATATGTGGTATCAATTTAGAATGCCTAGCTATATTCCATGTTATATCATAATATAAAGTATATAACCTAGAGAAAATAGGTTCAGTCAAATGGGATAGGCTTCTAGTCAGTCACCAATTGCACAAGTATGATGAATTTGGAGAGCTCATCTTCACTCCTTTAAAATTTATTGCTTGTGCTAAATTTGACCTCGATAAAACAGGTGAAGGTCAGTCAATTTCATTAATTAGGCTTCTGATCCATCCAGGGTCCGAAATAGAAAACTGTTGATGATCTGCTGGGGGTTTTTTTCTTCAGAGCAAAATCGCAGGTCAAATTGAACATCACCTGCTATTTTTATAATTGGACAGCTACATGTATTGTTTTCAACCTGTGCAAATTCAGACGAAAATAGTTAATTTAACATCATACAGTAAGGATCATTCATTTGTTATAAGTTTCTTATGCATTTTATCTATCCAATTTCACAGGAAAATAAACTATAATTTGAACCATCTCTTGTTAATATGCATGTACAGATTGACAGCCCTTATTAGTTACTAGAGACTGTCTGAGAGTGAACATTATTGAACTTTAATGGTGTGATTCAGGTGTTACAATACACACTCCACAAATGTTGTAACTCGCATGGGAATATACAATTATGAAACATGCGAGTTACAACATTTGTAGGTTTCCATCAATTCTGATGCGGATTGCCAAAAAAAATTATACCTATATTATCTTAAAATGACAAGTCTTATCCAAACTTCATGTCATGTAGAAGTATTCAATGTAGGTACATACCCACTTTATCACCATACTTTATTCACTTGTGCAGTTTACTTAGTTCTTGCCAGATAACCAGATTATGTATTGTTTTCATCAATTAGAGTGTGTATTGTATCACCTGAATCACACCATTTGTAGATCCCTGTCAGGTTATCGCTTAACAATTTCTGAAAATGACAGCATTTTAATATCTGTCCTACTGGCTTACCTATTCATAAATGTGTATTGGCTAAGATCACATTATGCCTTGTATATATACATGTACTGTGCGTATGGAACTGTTTGTAACTTTGTTCACTGCTGAAGATGCTATAACTAATAGCGAACTATACAGAATGAAATTTGTCATCTCTACTGGGAGTTGATTTTCTTCTCTATTATTGGAAAATCATCAGTGGTTCCAATGGATTACTTCAATTAGATATACTTATAAAAATTTCCCAGGTGGGATGTGCCATATAGCAGGTATGTAGAAGTTCCACTTCAAAAATCTTTCTACTTTTTCAGTTAAAAAAATAATTATAAACATTTGTAACTATGCTGTCAAAATGCAATGGTATGTGCAATTTGACATCTTCAGTTTCAAATAAATTCTGGGGACTTCCACATAAAACAAAAAAATGTGCATTAACTGAGTGATAATTTGTGATTATATTCATTGAAAATTGGCCGGAATGCATCCCCTGGCCAGAAATCTGGAAGCCCAGGGCTAGCCGCTATGTCAGTAATGGAGAGAGAAATAGCACCGATTTTGGAAATGAAGTGTTTACTCTGTTGACACAAAGTCTACTAGCCCACTTATGTAAAGTGCATTATGCAACAAGTCAACAATTACCTGAATGGTCAACATACAGTCCTACAGTGTTACAGTATGTCTATTTGACAAAAATGGTCAGACTTCAAGCTCACTTGAATCCTTTCTCCATACTGACCAGACACTCATGGCAGCATATTTTCTCTGACTGCATTTTAGTTTGTGTGTAAGCAGGGATTGATGTAGCCTTGATATACATGTAGATATATTTAGCTGGCTTTACCCTGTGCCACATGATTATGCCAGCACTAACAGCACCAATGTCCTTACAATCCATCTTTAAAACATGTTAATAAAATTAGTAATTGTAAAAAAGAATGTATAATGAGATATAAATCAAGCATTGTGTTGATGGGTTGCAAAATCCGTATGAGAGGTGGGCCTTCAATTTCAATCAATCCAAAAAAAAACTTTCAGTCCTTTGAAATCCTTTGTCTGTCTGACAATAATAAACTTCATGAACAGTTGAAACACCAATAAGTTTACTGTCTATAGTTCCAGCCAATGATGAACAATATCACGAACCTACATGACGAAGCAAACTCCTCAAATGTGGCCTGGGGAATCTATAGATATTGGACTCAAGTCATGAGAATTTCATATATTTACAAAAAATGGCCATTTGGCCCTACATGGGATGTGAATTATAACACTGGGAATGTTATATTGATGTTCAGCAAACTAGAATTACTTTTCCCTGATTAAGAAGCAAATTTTCATTTTTGTGAATACAAAATCTTATTTTGAGATGCAAAAATGCGTCTCCATGATTCGCCAACACCACCAAAATCTTGTCAGTTCTTTGCCTATCTTGCAAGATCATTATACCCAAATTTCATGGAAATCAAACACGTTGTTCAGAAGATATGATGTTACACATGTTTACCTGCATTCATGTCTATAGCGCCATCTAGTGATGACCAAATGCCACGAAAAACAAGCGGGTGAAATCTAAAGCCCTAGGGAGATGGCACATAAAAGTTTAATGGAAAAAACTTTAATCGTGATAATGGTTATTGAGGTTTTGACGTTAAGTCAGATAAATGAGATTTTTCATTTAAATGGCAATTTGATTCGCACGGAAAGGAAATTATCATGTCGGCAATCCTATATTTATGCTTGGCAACCTAGAATAGAACAGTTTTTAAATATTTCTTCAAGCGAATTTGTGAATTTTCATTTGACGAAAAACTTTTTTTTTTGAGACGCAAAGAACTTGCCTTTATAATTATGCCAGCTACACCAAAACCTTTTCAGCACATTGACTATCCTTCAAGACCATTGTAATAAAATTTCAAAGAAATCAGACAAGCCGTTCAGACGAAATCGTCAGAGAAAGGTTTACCTATGCTCTGACTACAACGCCACCTAGTGGTGAGCAGCGGGTATCGAAACGCAACCAGACAAATTTCTCAGGCCTAAAGAGATAGTACACCAAGTCTGACCGGAAAATATTTAACGGTTTCAGAGATATTCACGTTTAAAGTGCGGCGGCGGTGGCGGATCCGGCGGAGCCGTTTCTCATGAAAACATAAGAGCATCCACTTTGTGGAAATGCTCTAATTAAAATAATTCCTATTTAACACCATGTTAAACATTGTTGAGGTGAACTGCTTATAAGTGCCACAACATTTACCTCGGCAATTGCTAATTGCCGAGGTGAATTGTGTGGGTTGATTGTATTATGCATACCCAAGTAGATTTTGCATGGTGATTCTGCAGATCTGGACCCATCTCCTATCCTTCTACAGAGGAAGGGCGAGTTCGCCCCCAGGACAATGGCGTGGGCAGGGAATTCCTCTCCATACTGTGTAGTGATCAGTACGTCACAGAAGTCCTTGCTCTCGTAGAACTGATGGAGATGAGACAGGATGTCTGAGGCATGGCTGGACATGGTCACCACTTCTCCCATTATGCCTAATGGATCTTCGTCAGTTTGCTGTGCACTAGATATTGAAATGAGAAACCATTCAGATTCTGGGAAAGGACTAAGCAATTCTGGGAAATTATGAGATTGATATAGTGTGAATGAATAATACTTCTAGCTGCATTATTGTAGAGCCACTGCAACACTTTTCCTCACAGAAGGCAACAAATAGTTTTATTTACCTTCAGCACATCAAGCAGCTCGAACAATTAGTTCCATGGAAATTGAATTAAACTTTATGTTTGCTATTTAATGATGGTTATATTTGGTCTGTGTGAAAAAAAAAGAAATGAAATGGGCATTTGGAGAACTCGTATTCCCCACCCCGCTTATAACATGTGGCATGTCGGTAGAGATTTCCGTATTATTCTGTCATTTCATAATGACCCATGCAGTATTTTCTGTGAATACCTGACAGTTATCCAGTTCATTTTTGGATGTGGTCTTTTCAACATATTTCTTTTTTGCAGTGGGTAGGAAAAATGATATTGCAATATGCCTTTACAATGAAACTTCCCCACCTCAGAGAAAAGTAGTCCCTCAAACCTGGCAGGGATATGACCTCCTCACATGTATTGGTGGCTGTGTTTACAAATGGGGCTTGTATTAGTATTTGGACTTCAAATGCAATTTATGCATTGTTTGTTAATATCAAGCCGTTTTACAAAGGATTTCATAATAGTTTACCAAGATATCTTTCAGTGACAAGAAATTACTATGTTTCTATGATTCCCATCGGCTGAGTGGCTGTTTGAAAGTACATCACCCAATCAATGAGAGAACAGAATGGCAGTCAAAGTTAAATTGCAATTTTGCAACTTGAGACACAAAACTATTCAGCTTCACACTTGCCATAGCAACATGGCACGTTTGTAAACATCGCATCAGCCACAATCTAATCTATTATGAAATCCCCTGTAAATGCTGGTCGGACCTCAATGAGGTGTTCAGGCGTCTTTCTATATATTTCTATTTTGCCACACATTTGCATCAGACATTTGCTTCCTAGATTTGACTATGAAGATATTATTCATGCTTCAAACTACAAATGTCAGGCCTTGAATTTGGAAAATTTGAGGGCAAGGCCAATTTGGTGGAATTAAGCGCACTAAGACCGGACTGGCATAAAACTACTTGAAAATTAGCAGCAGGCATCAAGGCCAGTAGGTAGAGCATCCAAGGCAATGACCTTGGTTAAACCATGGAGGTATAAATTATAACTATTATAATTTTAAATTTTTCTCATTTTTTAGTATTGGTCATTACGCAATTTTTTTATGTTAAACAGAAAAATGGTAACAATTATCACTATTATAATTTAAATTTCTTCTCACTTTCCAGTTTTGGTCATGATGCAATTTTTCATGTTAAAATGAACAAGAGCCCAAGGGGCTTCAATATACGCCCGTATATCTGAAATTGATCTAGCAATCCAGAGAAAGGTCTACAATTTTTTGCTTATAACATATATCACATCTTATATTGAATGATAAACTAAAATGAGCTTAACTCTTGGTAACTAGTTGACCTTGAAGCAAGAGCTGAGAGCTCACATATCCCAGACTGAAATCGACAATAGTCAAACACAAGAAAATAGTAGTTTTCCTGCAAATGGATTCCTTTCAGACGAGAGAATTTTTCATGAAGGAAGTGATGAAGTAAACCTTTGTTCTTGAGTTAATAAACAGGTGTGAAGTTCATAAAGGACTCCTCTCCCCGTTAAATTAGTAAATGTATGGCGTACCAATCCATACCTTGAAACTAGAGATATCGCATGGACAACAAATGTTAATGGATGAATGGACAGAACGCAACATCGCATTACACGACCTCGTCTTCGACAGGCATATGAAAATGTGACTTTCAATGATTTCTTGATTTTGGGGTCACAGTGACCTTGACCTTTGACCTTAATTTTGGTACACAACACATCGTCTTCCCTCAATCTATCAATGCACACAAAAAATCATGATTTTTAATGATTTCCTAATTTTGGGGTCACAGTGACCTTGACCTTTGACCTTGACCTCAATTTTGGTACACAACACATCGTCTTCCCTCAATCTATCGATGCACACAAAAAATCATGATTTTTAATGATTTCCTGATTTTGGGGTCACAGTGACCTTGACCTTTGACCTTGACCTAAATGTTGGTACATGACAAACCTTCTCCCCTCAATTTCTCAATGACAATGGACACAATCATGATTTTTAACAATTTAACGATTTTGGGGTCACAGTGACCTTGACCTTTGACCTTGACCTACATTTTGGTATGTGACACATTGTGTCCCCCTAATATATCTACTGACACAAAAAAAATTATTTTTAATAATTTTCTAATTTTGGGCTCAGTGACCTTTGACCTTGACCTAATTTTTGTTAATCACTTCATTTCCGCCTATTGAATCCACTCATAAAAAATTAGAAATTTTTAACGATTTCCTGATTTTTCGATCACACTGACCTTTGACCTGTGACCTTGACCTACATTTAATATGCAACACATCGTTCCCCCCTTAGGGCATCCACTCACCAAAAATTAGAACTGTAGATAGAAAACTGTCAACGATCAATGATTTCCTGATTTTTGGCAACAGTGACCTTTGACCTCTGACCTCGACCTCAATTTTAGTACGCGACACATCGTCTCCACCTGGCGTATCCACTCACAAAAAATTGCAACTGTGGATAGAAAACGTTGACAGATATAGACCGGACACGAACACTTCAGTGATTTCCTGTTTTTTAGGCCAGTGACCTTTGACCTGTGACCTCGACCTTCATTTTGGTACGCGACACATCGTCTCCCCATAGGGTATCCACTCACCAAAAATTGGAGCTGTGGATAGGAAACTGTCCCAGATATAGACCGGACACGAGAACCGGACAGACGGACGGAAACCGCCATCACATAATACGTCCGCCTTTTGGGCGGGCGTATAAAAATCGGTAAAATGATAACAATTATAATTTAAAATTCTTCTCGCTTTTTTTAGTTTTGGTCATGATGCAATTTTTGATGTTAAAATTTATTCAAGTTTCTCAAACTTCACCTAACACTATTCAACAGTTAATCCCTTATTATTTAATAGTCCTTTAAGATGTATTAACATAGTCTCTTCATAGTTATATCATAGTTATAGTTATTGTGCAAAAACATACTAGATTAATTAACATGCACCATCCTTGGTAGTTCAACAAGCTAAACCCTATCGACATTTTAATTTTGTGATATTGACAATGTTTTAATTTTGTGATATTGACAATGCCTACATTGTCAATATCACAAAATTCAAATGTCAGCTCAGGGTTTGCTTGTTGAACTTGAAGTACATCCTTGGTACATACAGAGTCTATACTGCGGTGTTATGATTAATAAAAATAACATCGGATAAAAATCATTGTTTTTCCCCCATTTTTCATTGGCATATACCATTAAATTTTTATGCTGAAGGGCTTTTGTCTAGAATTCAAATAAGCCGGTGAACTAATGTCCTGAAGGGATATGGTCATGACATGGATCCAGAAAATATACAAATACAACAGCAACAGCATTTGTGAGCGTGTCGTTGTCGAATGGTTAGAGTGTCTGACTCTGACCCGGAGTGCTATAGCTGGCGTGGGTTCGCGCCTCGCCAGTGACCGCTTACATATATACTCGCCTATTCACAAGGCGCTAGACTGATTCGGTGTCCAGGGTAATATGGCCTGAGATGGTGATACTAGTTGCTACGCTAGACCTTCGCCAGCAGAGGCACTTCAGGAATAAAGTACCTGGGTGTCTTTCAGCTGTTCAGTGACCGCTATATAAATCCACTCATAGTACATCGCACACACCTGGTCAGAAATTCTTATTATAAGGGACAGGTCTATATGTACAGTCAGGAGGTGTCAATGCACTGTAAATAAGTTACTTGCACAGCTAGTTCAACAAGCTGAACCCTACTGACATTTAATTTTGTGATATTGATTATGTAGGGTTCAGCAGTTGAACCGAAATTTCCTATTGCAAAATTTTCACCTCCCGACCTGGGTAACAGCAGGTGGATTTGCGCTCATAAAAAAGCAATAATACCTACCGCTTTGTGCTCGTTTGGATAGAATACGTATTTGCCTACCTCCCTGGCCATTTATTTTCTCTGTCCAGCTCCTTTCATTTCCATAAACGGCAAAAGAAAAAAATATCATCACAGGCGATCTTAAGTTCCAAACACGAAATCCACCGCCAGTTTCGAACACTGTCGCGTGACCCTGATTCTCTCACTTGAGGTTATTCTAAATTCAGGATTACAAGAGTCGGAAAAACTGAATCCGCTCAGTCGATCCAGTCGCTCAGGGAGATGAAAAATCCTGTGAATCACATTTTTCAGTATCTGTGCCTTCTATTATGCTTGATACCGATAGTTACAATTTTACATTTAAATGCAGATAATGTGACAGCCTAATGAATGAGCCGTTTCCGACCTTCCTGTCTACAATCCCGAATTTACGTCTCGTGCCACCATAGTGACATTTCAAAATGGCGGCGGATTTCGTTTTTGGAAGATCGTCCGCGATGATATTTTTTTCTTTTGCCGTTTATGGAAATTAAAGGAGCTGGAACGGAGAAAATAAATGACCAGGAAAGTAGGCAAATACGTATTCTATCCAAACGAGTACAAAGCGGTAAGCATTATCCATTGTTATGAGCGTAAATCCACCCGCTGTTACCCAGGTCGGGAGGCGAAAATTTTGCGATAGGAAATTTCGGTTCAACGGCTGAACCCTACATAATCAATATCACAAAATAAAATGTCAGTAGGGTTCAGCTAGCCCCAGCAGGGACCTAATGATACTGTCATTCATTAGGTCCTACGTACATCCTAGTCACCATCGTCATGTAGAAGCCCGAATCGTATCAACAATGATTTAGTTGCTCCTTACCATGTATTTTCCGATAAAACGTATCATGAACTAGTCCGAATCGTCCGAACGGCCAACATCTGTTGTCTTTTGGAGTGGGTTTCGCCGCCTTTTGTACCAGTCGCCGCTGAAAATTTCAAACGGCTCCGCCATGTTTGTTTCCACGCTGGAGTGTCGACTGCGCAAACGGTGGCCGCAATAAACACCATACACGCCACCGTTTGCGCAGTCGACACCCCAGCGTGAAAACAAACATGGCGGAGCCGATCATATATTCAAGCGGGGACTGGTACAAAAGGCGGCGAAACCCACTCCAAAAGACAACAGATGTGGGCCGTTCGGACGATTCGGACTAGTTCGTGATATGTTTTATCGCAAAATGCATGGTAAGGAGCAACTAAATCATTGTTTATACGATTCGGGCTTTTGCATGACGATGGTGGCTAGGATGTACGTGGGACCTGATGAATGACAGTATCATAATTAGGTCCCTGCTGGGGCTAGGGTTCAGCTTGTTGAACTACTTGCATAGCCTGAACAGCACGGGACCTCGACTGCTACTGACCCTGTCTCGACCACCCTAGTAAGCGGCGGGATTACTGCAAGCTTCTAAATACCTCTGTAAGAGGGTGCTCGTAGTCTGAAAGGAGGAACGTCCGGGACTCCGAACAACAACAACAACATGCCAGGCGCCAAAACGTCTGTGGCCCCTCGTGGCCCTGTAGAACAAGAGTAGCCTATACCTTCAGAAGACACTTTTCCAAAAGAATACACACGAATTACCTCGCCGATCAAAGGGGAAATCTATGATAATTTAGTCATAAATTCGCAGTTTGAAGCACTGCTGCGTGCAGTTGAAGGGCAGACTGCTTTTTGATCGAAAGGTGGCGCTGCTACATCAGTTTAGTTGGTTATCTCCCTTTCGCGGTATATCTTGTTTGTTTCGCTTTCAGCTTGATTTTCAGAGATTTACTGTTCAGAAACAACACTACTAGGGAAATTTCACACGTAGGGTAACAAAGCTTTTATTTCGACCAAAATAACTTTTAATATTGTATACCGGTATTTGTATTTATTTCCGGCGGCGCTGCGCCGCCGGATTTCTGAATTCGCTAAACATGGGAGCGGCCATCTTGATATTGGACGAGTAACAGGTGTTTTCTCGAGCCATACTTCACAGACGTGCCGCTGAGTGATCCAACTAGTTTTATATCGTAAAACGACATGATTGTATCAACCGTTCGTGGTTAACACATTAATATTAATTCTGTTATAATGAATTCATCGAATAAATGTCCTTTAGTACTATTTTATTACGGCTGAGAGACCAAATCGATGACCATACATGATCAAGTTATTCACCTGTACCATGTGTACGTCTGCAGCAAAATGTTTGAGATTGAACTGCGAGTTACTAAAAACTTGAAACAGTAAAACACGCGGATCGGATTGTTGTGTAGAGAAAGTCGATCTAGGCTTAATTCACAATGACACACATCAATAAAGAAATAGTGGCTTGATGATGGGTCCCGTATAATGCCACAGCGCGATCTCTTACATCAGGCTATATGAAATGACTTAATACGTCAACCAGAGAACATTACTTTCAAAGTCCTAGTTTGACATTTTGCATTTTGCATTTTGCCAGCAAGCACTTAACTTCCGGCTAACCCCACACTTTCCAGATGGGTTCTTGCGCGAACTACATTAGTCAAACCTTTAAGGAAAACAAACAAATCGACGTTTTTTTTTTACCATAATGTGCATCGTGACCTGTATTCACCAGTTGCACACGTAATCGGCTTGTAATACGCAGATTATAAGCTACAAACGTTTCCGCCGGCATTGATGCATCTGCATCAATAAGTTTTCTTGTGTTGTTTTGAAACTCAGATCCATCATCATTCGTCATCACAAGCGGTCCAATTTCCGTTAGCAGCTGGTTAGTTAGCGTTTGTATCCTAAACTGTTGTTGTTGTTCTGTGATACACTCTTGAAACTGATCTGGCCCAAGGCAAGTGAACCTTGCTGCCCCGAAACAACCCATGACATTGACAGCCCTTCTCAGATCATGACATGTTTACATCTGAAAAGGCAGCACTTGATCAATGGCATGCCTGGAACTGTGGAAGTTAAAATCCGTTGAGAATTGACCAATGCCTATACCATGTTATTTTGGGGATCAGATAATCGACTGATGAAAACGGAAACTCGGTCGGTTATTTGTTGATAGCTTGCTTAATACTGGTTCGATTCTGACAATCTAAACTTTCCGGAGTAGCTGAAGAGATTCTCTTTTCAAATATATATAGTTTGATGACAAAAGTTTTTTAATTTTTGAGATAGTGGGCAACTGAAATTTTCGTGTCGACTTCGCTGAAATTTTTTCTGGACCGACCGACATGCGGTTTTTCTTGTCCGGAAAACTATACCGTGGACCGACTGAAATACTTTTAGGTTTCCGGAACGCTCTACTTTCTTACGAATAAAATGATATAAAATATATGCATGTACCTTCTACCGTTTTCCTTAAAAGGGTTCGCTGAAAAAAACCGACTGAAAATCACAACATTTTCAGCTGAATCTGCCGTAAAACGGATTAGTGAAGCGAGTTAAAAACTCGGATTTGGAGACGGACTTCAGAAGATTCCGAAAATCCGGAATAAGGATCGCGGGTAAGTTTATTGGAAGATTGGTTATGTCGGTAGGTCATAAGTGTCGAATGAAATGCAGAATGACCAGGAATATACATATTTTGTTCTCAGTAATTTTTGTTCTTGGTTTTGTTATTAATATAAATTTACTAATTGATAATATAAATATAATTTAATTTATAAAATGAAGTAAAAACAATTTTGACAAGCAAAAATGATTTTGGAACACTGTTCACACACTAATTGGTCCTTTGTTCCGGAAATCCTAACGAACAACAAAGGAGTAACATAAAAGAAATAATTTCTTTGTCTACTGAATATGTCTGTCACAAAACCAATCAGTAGAATTGTCATTTGGCTGAGCACAAGACAAATGTTTCCAAACAGTACACCTTTTCCTACCATCTTTCCCGTCACAACCTACCACGTCTTCAAAACAATCAGGCTTACCACAGGAACAAAAACGACTAATAACTTTGTTCACCGACCTAATTCTAACTATCTTTCCACTCTCATTAGTCCGTGGGAAGGGTGTCATTTCCCCATCTTCTAAACACTGAAGTAAATGTTTTCTTAGAATATGTGGATTGAAAGTCAAAGTAGTCTTACCAAGGTAACCGTAAAAACAGAACTCAACTAAGTTAGCTATAGCAACAATCAACAATCCGACCCATTGTCTTGTTGCTGAACACTTGGAACTGTAACAGTATTTTTTTCGCCACTCTTCCCATGAGCTGCAGAAAGTTGAATCTCAAGGGAAGTTGTCAACAGATTCCCTGATTTCAAACTGTCTAATAAATATACCTGATTGTTCTTATCTTTCAGACAGGCTACCCAACCAGTGTGATGAATCTGACCAGCCGGCCCATCTACATAAGAGAACGGAGAACTATTAACCCATCGACCTTCATCCTTTTGAAACATCGGAGCCTTACCAGTTTCTTCTAAACCCTGAACAAACGGGAACTGCTTTTTCAAAAGTGACTGAACATCGGACATAATATCGGAACATAACCACTCATTGTTTTCAACAGTTTTTTAATGATCAATTAAAAAATATATTTATACCATAGAAAAATACTATTTCCATTTACATTAAGTTATTACATGACAAACATTCATTTATTTGAAAACTAGGATATTTTTTGTGCAAACTATGCTTTTTAAATTTAATTCGACACTTATGACCTACCGACATAACCAATCTTCCAATAAACTTACCCGCGATCCTTATTCCGGATTTTCGGAATCTTCTGAAGTCCGTCTCCAAATCCGGGTTTTTAACTCGCTTCACTAATCCGTTTTACGGCCGATTCAGCTGAAAATGTTGTGATTTTCAATCGGTTTTTTTCAGCGAACCCTTTTAAGGAAAACGGTAGAAGGTACATGCATATATTTTATATCATTTTATTCGTAAGAAAGTAGAGCGTTCCGGAAACCTAAAAGTATTTCAGTCAGTCCACGGAATAATTTTCCGGACAAGAAAAACCGCATGTCGGTCGGTCCAGAAAAAATTTCAGCGAAGTCGACACGAAAATTTCAGTTGCCCACTATCTCAAAAATTAAAAAACTTTTGTCATCAAACTATATATATTTGAAAAGAGAATCTCTTCAGCTACTCCGGAAAGTTTAGATTGTCAGAATCGAACCAGTATCAAGCGAGCTATCAACAAATAACCGACCGAGTTTCCGTTTTCATCAGTCGAATTCCGTTTCATCAGTCGAATACGCCGACCCTTATTTTGGGGCCACAATGACGTTGATCTGGCATCTAATTTAAATAAAATTTGATTATCTTGACAACCCCCAGATTTACAGTGAACACATATGTAGAATCCTTAAGAAATGCTCTTTCAACAAATACAAACATTACCACAGACAGTATCCTTAAAGGTGAACTGCAAAGCTTTTAATTTTATCTAAAATGTTGGTTATATACATCTTGTCTTATGTGACATAACTTTTATACGTTTTTGGGGCAAATGTATTTGCAAAATTGTACTAATAACAATATTTAAGTTATCCTGTTATAAATCTGTCTTGAAAACTTGCATCGCTTGTCTCTCTTGGTTTGTAGAACGTTATGACGTTATAGCGGTCTCCTTCATTCAAGTTTTATTTAAATGTGACGTCATGCTACGTCGGATGACTGAGCGAGGTCACCACTATAACATCAAGCGATGACGTTTTTAAAAGTTCTGGCTCTCATTTTCTGGTGGTATAAGTTTTGACTTCTCATATACCCAAAATAAAGCAATAACCCACAGAACTATTACCACACATATTTGTAACAACTATAGAGTTCTTGTTTTATGACATTTTAACAGAACATTGGAAAGCTTTTCGGTTCACCTTTAAGCTAGACCACACGCCTCAAATCAGAATTCCTGAAATACAGTCCGTCGAAGTCAACTTTTTGTTCAGCTTGACCTGGTGGTGTCTCAGCTTTGTTGGAAGTACAAGGAAGACAGAAAAAAATTGTCTTTTATAACTATGTATTTGAGTTCATATGAAGGCCTAATACAGAAATATAAAACCACTTCCTGAGACATCTGAAACTGATGGCCATCAAGATTTTCAAAAGTTTAACAGTCCTGAATGTCGATTGAGAATTGACAACATGGTCAAGTCGACCGCCATAATGGCAATCTCTGGGAAGTGATAAAAATTACAATACATTTAAGAAGGGGGCACCAATGCAAATACATGTATAGCTATTATAGGTGGATTGAGCTATTTTCAATTATATCCATCATATATTCGTAAATAAATATTCACTTATTTCAGGCAGAAATTGAAAATGGCAGTCAATTTTAATTTTATTTTAATTTGGGATACAAAGTTTTTTTAGGCTGGCCTACCACTATGCCGAATTTCAAGAAAATCAGTGATGTTCAATGTACAGTTAGTTTGGTGTGGAATGACACTCCAATAAATTTCACCATGCTCTGAAATCATTATAATTAACAGGATTTTGGTCTATTTGTCGGCTTCATGTGGAATATTTGATCACTCCCTGATTTATGGTGGGCAATGTCACCTCCTGTGATTGAATTATCAAAAGATTTACCATAGCTAGTGAAAATATTATGTACGTACATGAACCTCTGGTTAACACATTCTAAGTTCCAATACTTGTTCTTTACAGAAATTAGTCATGAAGGATGGAAAAGTTCACGTGGTGACAATGGAGACACATGCCAAACTCGTTCTTTCCGAGCTACAGGGGTTTTACCGGGATAGGATTTTCTCTGATGTTATCGTGACGGCCATGAACGGAGAAGAGTTCCCCGTGCACAGAGTGGTTCTGGCTGGTAACTCCCCTTTCCTACAGAATGTATTACAGGGGAATGATCTACGGAGCATCTCTATTGGTATGTACCAGTAACCAACCATATCACAACCAGCATTCTCCTCCTATCAGAGCCTTTATATCTATCATCAGTGTACCAGCCTATGATTGTGTCCCTCCAGAAAACCTGGCCTCACAGGCACATTGTCATCAGTAATTCAGAGTGGCACAGGAAGCACCCAGCATACATAACTAAAGGAGACTTTCATGTATGTATCGTGCCCCACTCCATTACCTTTCTAATGGATAATGTTACAACGCATGTGCAAAGAAACTGCACCGAGTTTTCAAGATAGAATGTCCCTGTGAGTGACCACCAGGAGTTGATTTAAATAAATGTCAACTTATTCGATGTACATTTAGCTAAATTGTGCACCCATCTGTATCTATGCTTCAGTACATTGTAAAGTTTTCTTAATTTATGTGGATAATTTTTGCTGTTATGTATCCTTTATTTTAGGACATTGTCACACTATTTACCTGGTCAGGGGTGATTCAAGTTTGCCATTATAACAGTTAACAAATTTAATGGTGTTTATACTAACTCTGCAGGATATGAGCATCAATTATACTGTCATGTTCCACTGATTGTACTCTGTCCGAAATAGGCCTGTTTCTTGTACAATGAATTGAATTGAATTGTCTGTGGTTATTCATTCCAGATGCAGACTCATCATCAATAAAGACGTTATTGGATTTCATGTACACAGGCAGTCTACATTTGACCACTAACAATGTCCAGATGATTAGAACTCTTGTTACGATCCTTCATATGGTCAAAGCTGTGCAGATGTGTGACATTTTCCTGCAGACTCGCGCAGGTGAGTCTGACCAGGGAGAAAATGTGGAGCTGGACATCATACCCCAGTCATTGTCAGAATCACCACAAAATTCTGCCTTAGATTCGGATGGAGATGATGATACTATGGAAACCCAGAGTAATGATGGTAACAAACTGGCAACCAGTGACCAGATTTCCACGAAGAACGAAAAAGTTGGCGGACAGCGAAAAGAACATGCATCACATTCATCGTTTCCTCAAATTCCAGAAGTCCATTCAAGACTCGAATGTCATGAATGTGATAGCAGCAGCCAAAATAATTCAGTTAAATCTACATTTCAGAAAACAAGTTTGGAGCATGTTTGTGGTATCTGTTCTCGCGCCTTCTCCACACGTATCTCGTTAAGATGTCACATTGATAGAAAACACAGAACTGGAAACATTGCAGCCAACATCGCCTCCAAAAGAATTTTACAGAAATACAGATGTCGAGTAGGAAATCGCAAAGGTGAGAGAAAAGAACTGGTGAACAAGGGTGCTATAAATGTCAGTAAGCTCTCCAAGAAAAGAGGTCAAATTTTCTTTGTGCATTGTGGGAAGGGGTTTTGTAATCAAGAGGCTCATATCAAACATTTTTTGAAACATCATGCCCTTGACATACCGGTCAGAATTGGCTGTCTTCCAATATGGCTGAAAAGCACCCAACAATTGAAAATCGAGAGGGAAATGTTTCTGCCTATCTAAAAGAGGAATTACACCAAATGTCCCAAGTGTAATCTAACGCTGTACAAGGGCTATAAGGATGCTTTAGACAATCTCAAACAAACTCATGGGATGAGCAGAGAAGAAATTGAGAGTGACACGTACTGTTCCTGTGGCAAACAGGGATGTGGGTTCAAAATTGTGAACATTGTCCAGCTTGACTTCCATATGAGAAAGGCACATCTGCACAGCCATACTTATTGTCAAGTTCTGTGAACTTCGGTTTTGTCTCTAGGGCGCATTTTTGACACGCGTCAAATTCCATAGATCAGTCGGGTCTTGAACATTCCTCTCCAGTCGTCTCTTCCCAGCAACTCTGCCAGGGCAAAAAATTTCAGCTAAGTCACCATTACATTTAACATCAAGTTAAATTTTGCTCTTGTAATGCACTTTAAATACAGCAATTTGCACACAAGAGACCTTAATGTCGTTGGGGAAAACACACCCTGGTGGTGTTTACATTGTTAAATCCGAATGTTTTCCAAACTCTTTGGATTAACCAAAGAGAAATTTGCCATACAAGAATGGATCCAATTAGCTGCAGCAATTGCTGCAGACCGTCATGACCGTGGCTAATTTCAAACATGTCAAAGGTTGACTGTAGCCATGTATCTTGAGGTAACCCGATTGTCAGTGTTGTGGTGGGATTTCCCATCAGAATTAAGACCTATTGATAGTGTGCCCAATTTAGAGAGATCTAAAGCTTGAGTTAAGTAACATTTTTATGACTTACCGGTACATGTACAATTCTGCTCATCCTCACGAGCCAGTGTATCGATCGATCTGTTGGGATCGATACACTGGCTTGGTTAGTTACCCATACGAGTTCTGGATATAAATAGATCAAGGGGTTTCCCCTGAATCAACCCAATCAGTGAACGCGCTAAACTAGTTGATTAAGCCAATCCGCTGGGAGGTATGAGATGTGACAGGATTCAATTTCATCGCCGGCCAAACTGCTTTGATGTCAAGCGGAAATCGACATCAGAAGTCAAAGGAAAAACCGCAGGCTGGGGATACCAACATACAAGTTCAAAACAAGCGCGGGTGATGAAATGTACGAGATGTGTAATAGATGCGTCGACTCAAGAACTCGTACGAATCACCAAAAATGTCCAGGTAAACCCTCTGCGAGGATTTAGGATTTACCTGGACTTGTGAAGATGAATTCTACTATGCTGCCCTCCAGAATGCTGTGACACAGATCATTTTCATATAAACATCACATTTGGCTTGTGAAGAGAAACCTTGGCCCAGTTGGTAGAGTGTCTGCCTCACCAGCCAAAGCCAGGACCTGGGATTGAAGCCAGGTTGAGTCATAGGGGCCTACCAAAGACTAAAAAAATGGAACTCATTGTCCTGGCTTGTAACTCAGAATTAAGAGGATATGGCGGATTCCACGATAACCTAGTACACTAACTCCTGTTTCTGTCAATCGTTGACAGAACAAAAAAATAATGACAATAGAACACCTATAAATTCAAAAATATCACAAACAAACAATGTTCCCTGTACCTTAGTATCTACAACATGTCAATGAATTGCATAAGATGAAAATAAACAGGTGCCCCTATGATTTTTTTGTATACTTTTTAATTTAGCAGGTCAAAACACAAATAACATTTGCGACATTTATGTACAAGACATTTCTTACAAGACCAGCAATTGCATATACATATGCTCAGTGGAATTAAGCCGATCATAGTACTGATGTATCAGTACCATTGTCAGTATATGACCTCTAATTTCTTTGATAGGCATTTAGAAGTCGGCGTATATAACACAATGCTATTCTATGGATAACAACTTCTTTATTGCTGTGGAACTGACGTTTCGTTGAAGATACTTCCAACTTTTTTTTTTCACCCATGCTGTGTTTGGCTCTTTTCAAAATTTTCAGTGATGGGAGTTGAACAGAAATGACATTAGCAACATTTTTCAAGCACCCAAAATATCCATGTATTCATATTCAATGCACTGACAGTGGTACATATATCTTAATAAGGCCAGGCTAGTACCACTGTAAATCATTTATTGAATAATTTAATTGACATTTGATTTGTGGTAAATATTGTAAAGAAAGTATGACGGAAATATGACATTAGCACAAATGACATTAGCATCTTTATATTTCTGTCTCTTTTTTATAATGCAGATAAGAAATTTATAGGGTAAAACTGTTTATATTCACATACGCATACATTACACAACCTTGGTGTGTTTAGCAAACACGTACATGACACAAGAGTTAGTTACTTGCAAATTTTACATTTTTCGGTTGAATGGGAAATTTGACAGAAAAGTGGACTACGTTATCGTGAAATTGGCTATATATCGAAAACTGTTTGGCCTGGCTGGAATATCATGTCTGTCTACAGCATAGTTTCTTCATTGAGGTAGCCATAAAAAGGTGGCATGCAGATGCTGTCCTGATTTCCAGAACCAACCCAATGTATTTCTCCTTGACTATGTCCATGTCTTTCTCTCCGGTCATTCAATAGTGTCACTTTCATTTCAGGCATTCCTCAAATAAAAGCGGAACATCTGGCATCAAAACTGATAAGCTTGGTGAATGCTGGGATGGCCTCGACACTTCAACCAGGATCCATATCACCACTGCCCTCGTCCTCTATGAATCTCATAATGAGAGAGGTGAAGATAAAATGCTCAGGATCATATGCAGGAACACGTCCGATCAATAAGAACTTGTCTGTCGTTGGGCCAGATAAGACAAATAAACCAGTTCTAGTGCCATCCTCAATTGTGAGGCGGTCGTCAATCAGAAATCTACTGCAGGATGTACCCACACCAGTTACCATGGTGATGGTGAAAAGGTCAAATCGAATGATGAAACAGAATGAAACTGTGACACAGAGAAAGACAAAATGGGGTCGACCAGTCTCACAGAAAAAGACAAAACTGGGTCAACCGGTCTCACAGAAAACGACAAAAATGGGTCAACCGGTCTCACAGAAAACAACAAAAATGGGTCAACCGGTCTCACAGAAAATGACAAAAATGGGTCAACCGGTCTCACAGAAAACAACAAAAATGGGTCAACCGGTCTCACAGAAAACGACAAAAATGGGTCAACCGGTCTCACAGAAAACGACAAAAATGGGTCAACCGGTCTCACAGAAAACGGGTCAACCGGTCTCACAGAAAACGACAAAAATGGGTCAACCGGTCTCACAGAAAACGACAAAAATGGGTCAACCGGTCTCACAGAAAACGACAAAGTGGACAAAGTCCAAATTCAAACAGATGAGAAAATTTGAGTCTGCTATGGCTGAAAAATCAGAAGGGAAACATTCTTCTCCAGATTGCACTGAAATTGAGAAGATCACTAAATGGCCGTGTCCAGATTGTGGTTCGGTGTTCGGTAGGAAAGATGGATTATTGACCCACCGACGGCTAAACCTAGGCACCATGTTCAAATGCCCTCACTGTAGCAAAGCCAACGTGGAGGCAAGGACCCGGAACTTGCAAATTATGACCAAGCATGAAAACAATCATCTCCGCTGTCGCTACTGCCAGAAAACATTCATCATCGGTACCTCACTCCGGAAATGTGTAAGGAGTCATGAAGTCATGCGGAAAGTTACCCTAAAACAGATGATGTCTCGGTCACAAACGCCAGTTAAAACTTTGGGGAAAAATGGGACCAAACAATCTGAGGGTAATGATAAAACTATTGCCTGTCCAGAGTGTGATATGCTGTTTGCAAGGAAGTCCAACATGCTGATACACAGACGTTTCCATTTAGGTACTAAGTTCAAATGCCCTCAGTGCGACAAAGCCTACACGGAAAAGAGATATCGGGACTTCCACATCCTGACCACTCATGAAAACATTGGTCTACCCTGCCATTTCTGTCGGAAAACCTTCTTTAGCCGTAATGGGCTCCGAAATTGTTTAAAGAGGCATGGTGTGATGAACGATAAAATGAAACAGTTGATGGACTCGGCTATGGAATCTCTAAATAATGTGGCGAAGAGGAACAAAGAGGAGAAAAGCAATGATAACCAGGTGGGCACAGCAGATGGTCCAGATAGCTGTACTAAAGAAGATGGGGTTTCTTCAGCAACATCCGCTCAAAACCAACATAATTCTTTGGAGAATCCCACAAGTTGTGTCGAGGGTCAAAACATCGTAGATTCAGAATTGGTAATATGTCAGAAACAGTTTGACATGGATAAATGTATAACTAACTTCAAAACTGAACTCAAATCATTTTACTTTCTGAAAGTTGAGGCAAATGCAGATGGGAAGTTTGCATGTCCAGAGTGCGGAGTTATTTACGCCAGGCAGTCTCGCTTGGTAAGACACAGGAGGGTCCATTTTGGATATGTCTTCCCTTGTTCTTCCTGTCACAAGACATACTCGGAAAAGCGAGACTTAGAGACACATATTAGCACCGTACACGAGAAAAAGCGTATGATCTGCGAGTACTGTGCTTCATCATTCACCAGTCGGACTGGGTTTGACTATCATATGAGACACCATAAGGGAGACTTACAACATGAGTGTTCCATCTGCAGTAAGCGATTTCTCCTCAAGTCCTCTTATTTAGAACATGTTGGAAAGCATAACGGAGTAAAGCCCTACCATTGCCAAGTTTGTGGCAAATCGTACAGTCATGCCTCGACTTTATCCGCACACAAGAATAACTGTGGTAAAAACTTGCCGAAGTCCCTGTGTAGCGAATGTGGGAAAGAGTTTAAGAATCCGAGCCGTTTGATTCAACACGAGCGAAGACATCGTTTCACAGGAGAGCGTATCCAATGCTATCACTGCGGTCAATTCTTCGCTCATTCAGCCTCTTTGAGGAAACATATCCGCCGTAAACATGAAGTTGCTAAAAAATCTGAAAATATAGAAACACTTTAAGAAATCATTGAATACAGAAATCCTTGAAAGCGCAGATGTCGTTGAAAGCGCAGAAACCCTCAAAGATAAATATGCTGTGTGAACATAACTGAAATTCTTCATGAGATGTGCACTCATTCACCTGTGGTGAATGGAGGATGTCTGGTTCCATGCTGCTTCAAAGATTTCTGCTTTGATGTAGCAGGCATGCTCAGTGGTGCTTAGGGCTATTCCAGAAAAAAAGGCATGGGGGGGGGGGGCGGATGACAAGTCTCTTTTTTTTCTATGGGTGGTCGTGTTAAAATGAAATCCAATTCTGTGGGTGGTAGGCTCAATAAGGAAATGGATTCTATGGGTGGTGGGTAAATAAAAGCAATGGTGTCAATTACACCCCTACCTAGCTTTATTCAGAGAGACCCATCCCTCTGCTTGACTTTAAAATCCCGAACAATCCTAAAAACGGCAATTTCATTCTTTGTTTGCAAGTTGTTGTTGCTCTTTGTCTCTTCGCTAAAAAGGCGGGAAAATTTGTGGTGACATCACTCTTCGTATATCGGGAACCTTTGACACCCCTTTCAAAATGCACAGAATAAAGAAAAAGAAGGGTTCCCGAAGAAGCTCTTCTTTGTGAGAAGGTAACAAAGGTCACATTCCACAAGGGGATTTCCAGTTTTATTTCAGCTTGATTCCAATCGCGATCTGAGCCAAGTAATTGTTTTATACTTGATGAAACATAATGCTGGATGGCCAACAAGTTGAGTGTTGTACAAAATGTAATAAAGGATTCAATTTTTTAATTTGACAAGGATATGCCCCATTATTGAATCTATGGACCATACTAGAAATGGATTTGCAGTGCTCCTTGCCAGTTCAGCCATGTGAGCCTGTGCAAACGTTTTTTTTTGTGGGTTTCTCTGATCCAGCTGAAATCAAACTGGGAGTCTGGTTGATGCTGATTTGAAGACAGCAAAATTTGTGATTTAAAAACAACAAATGTTTCAGAATAAAGTATAAATTGTTTTTCCACTGATTTTTTAAATGAATCAATAAGATCGATGTGAGTGAGATCTTGGTGGGATTTATGAACACAGCAACCATTTTATACCTCTGTTTTTGTTTTGTTTTTTTTTCTCTTTTTTTTTCAATCTGTTAGTAATGTAGGTATGCTTATGACCTTATGATCTGAAGAAGACATATTCAGTACTCACTGCATTTGGAAATTGATTTGATAAATCTGGGGAGTTTCAACTACATTCTTCAATTTTAAAGAATATTTTGTGATCATTTCAATTATTTTTCTTAATAGCATGTAGCCTACCATGAGGATGTGGTCATTCTGCAATCATGAATACGTGCCAAAAAATTTCTTTAATGTTTATTTTAAGTAGCACAGTTCAGTACCAATTGATTGTACATACCTATTATTCTCACAATCTTGGTCCTCAATTTTCTCGTTATCAAATCTGTCATTTTCATTAACATGGTAAATGCAATATGATACTTCCTTCACCTCTTTATCCTGATGATGATCATATCAAATTTAGACGAAATGTAATGGTGTCCAACCTTTTCTTCCGACCTTGCTGACAGTCCGTTTGACTGGCATGACTGTTGAGCATCAAATTCATTATGGAATCCATCAGAATTTTGTTAAATTCATTCAATTTAGCGGCATACATAGATAATTTTCAAAGCAGTGGTTTCAACGTTATGGATCAACTAAAAAATCTGAATGATGAAGAACTTTGATTTCTCCGCAACGAAGTGTTTGAAAAAAACTGGGACCTTTTTTATGCTTCAAAAAAGCAGTTGACACTGTTGGCACGGTCACAGTGAATAACTCCGAACCTGTTGATCTGGCAGCATCAGCAGCAAATGATGATGATGATGAACCAAAACGCAAAAAATCGAAAAAAGTGGCCCAAGGAGAGATGTAAATGATGTTAATACTTCAATGCGGAGGGGAAATTTTTTGTTTCGGTTTTTTTTCTTTCTTTCTATGGGTGGTGGGATGCATAGATAATTGAATTCTGTGGGTCCTTGTTGTGGCAGTAAATTCATTTCTATGGGTGGTGGGTAGTAAAAAATTCTGCCATCCGCCCCCCCCCATACCTTTTTTTCTGGAATAGCCCTTAGTTGGTTCGTCATGATATATAGCTGAAATATTGTTGAAAGCGACGTTAAATTCTATTAACTCACTCATTCACTTGAAAGCACAGAAATATTTGCAATCGATACGTTTCTACGCATAAGCAATTAGCATACAAGTATTTGCCAAATAACTGTTGTTACACACTCAATTGAAAGCACATTTATATATCCATATTCACTGTGTACCAAAACGGACATGCTGGATGTGCATGTATACTTCAAATGTTCCAAGTGGTATATCAGAGGGGAACCTAAATGGAAAATTAAACTGCGGCAGGGAAGATATGTGGTTAAAATATTTTTTCTGAAAATTAAAAATTTTTTGGTCAATTTATTCCTTCTGGTTGCTGAGATATCGCACATTAAAGGTTCTACCAAATAGCCCTTGAACACTTCATGAAAACATACAGAGAAGCTGTGTAAAGAACAAATTGATATGTTTTTTTTCTATGACATATGACATCAAATTGGGCTTAACACAATAAAACAGATATGATGAAAAATGTTTGGCAGCTGTCTGATTTTGAGCATGTATAACATCTACAACAATTGGGTATGATGACATCATCAGGACATCAACAGAGGCCTTGTTTTAGCTTTGTGACATTGGCGTTACAATGAAAATATTACCAAGAACATTCGCTACCATGGTTACTCTCCAGCTTAATGGATCAGCAGTTTATGGCCATCTTCATTTTCAAACAGGCTGCCGGTGGTTGGGTGGGTCCAGGTTCCTGTTGCTTCAATGCATTTTGCCGAGAAGCAACAGGAACTTGATAATGTCATGTCTAGCACTGTAATATCACTTGTCTTTATTGCACCATGCATGTATTCGTTCTGTCTGTGTCTTGTGCGCTGTCCTCTGTGTTTTATAGGGTAGATGGAGGGTGTCTGGTTTCATGCTGCTTCAAAGATTTCTTCTTTGAAGTAGCAGGAACACAACTGGGCTGGGTGGTGCCTAGTTGGTTCGTCGTGATATAGCTGAAATATTGTTGAAATCGGCGTTAAATTCTATTTACTCACTCACTCTAAACAGGCATGTATTGGAAAGTTTAAATTTTTTTTTTAATTTCTACATTTCTCAAAAAGAGAAAACTCCTACTAAATGCCAAATATAACCTCTTGTACAACCCACTCTCACTGACAGGCCCCCTCCCTTCTCCTCTTTCACAGTCCGGAGTATATATAGATCATGGTGTTCGTGATGACACAACCATGCAGATGCAATAATAACAGCCAACAACAGACCAGCGTTTGTGCCAAATCGGCCCCGTGGGGCTTCCAGGGATTGACCTGGGATGTCGTTGTGCACACCGCAGGTCATGGTAAGAATGAGCCTCCTCTCTTCAGAGAGCTTGTCGTAAGAGGCGACTAACTGAGGTGCCTGTGGGGTTCCCGGGTGTGTGGTTCCCGGGTGTGAAAAGTAATAGGACTCGGCGTCGTGATATGACTGAAATTTAGTTGAAAGCGACGTTAAATCATATTCACTCACTCACTTGTGCCAAATCGTCTGGCTCAAAAAGAAATGACTTTTTCTCCTCCAGAACCTTGCTTTAGAACAAGATTAGCCAACACCTCCAGAATACAGGTTTCCAAAATAATACACACAAATTATCACACCAGTAGGGGAAATCTATGATAATTTTGTCATAATTCGCAAGCACTTGCATGGCAGACGGTGAGAATCAGGTGATGGAAGGAATAGAATAGAACGTTTATTGCTAATCCTATAGCTGCAGTGACTAATTATTACAAAGTCTGACTAATTACCGTAAAGTACAACATAGTGGCCAATGGAGATGTTTAAAACACTACTAAACACCATGAATAGTTAACATTGTTTCATAAAAACTTGTTTCCATGTTTTAATGTTCGTGTATAGATTCAGGTCTGATATGTTCAAGTTACATTTGTATTTTTAGCTCATCCGAAGGCCCGATGGGCTTATGTCATGGCCTGATTGTCCGTCGTCCGTAAACATCTTCTTCTCTGAAACCGCTTGGCCGATTAAGCCGAAACTTGACATGCATGTTCCCCCCAATGAGTACACCAGAATTTGTTCATGCGGTGTCGATTCGATTTTAAATATGGCTGCCATGGCGGCCATCTTGAATTTGCCAGTGAAATCTTGTCATCATTATTTTGCGGTAACTACTTCATGGATCTTTCTCAAATTTGGTACACCGGTTCCCCTTTGGGTCTAGTTGTACAACATGTGAACTTTAGTCCAATTTGAATATCCAATATGGCCACTAGGCGGCCATCTTGAATTTTCCCATGAAACTTTGTTTTCACAATTTCTCAAGAACTACTGCATGGATCTTTCTCAAATTTGGTACACAGGTTCCCCTTGGGGTGTAGTTGTGCAAGATACCTTTTGTAATCTGATTAAAAAATCCAATATGGCCACCAGGCGGCCATCTTGGATTTCCCCATGAAACATTGTTATTGCGATTTCTCAGGAATTACTGCATGGATCTTTCTCTAATTTGGTACACAGGTTCCCCTTGTGGTCTAGTTGTGCAAGATACCTTTTCCGCTCTGATTCGAACATCCAATATGGCCACCAGGCGGCCATCTTGGATTTCCCTATAAACTTGGTTATCGTGATTTCTCAGGAAGTACTGATGGATCTTTTTTCAAATTTAGTACACAGGTTCTCCTTGGGGTCTAGTTGTGCAAGATACCTTTTCTGCTCTGATTCGAAAATCCAATATGGCCACCAGGCGGCCATCTTGGATTTCCCTATGAAACTTCGTTATCGTGATTTCTCAGGAAGTACTGCATGGATCTTTTTCAAATTTGGTACACAGGTTCCCCTTGGGGTCTAGTTGTGCAAGATACCTATTGTTATTTGATTTGAAAATCCAATATGGCCACCAGGTGGCCATCTTGGATTTCCCCATGAAACTTTGTTATTGCGATTTCTCGGGGTCTACTGCATTGATCTTTTTTAAATGTGATACACAGGTTCCCCTTGAGGTCTAGTTGTGCAAGATAGCTTTTGTGGTCTCATTCAAAAATCCAATATGGCCACCAGGCGGCCATTTTGGATTTCCAGATGAAACATTGTTATCGTGATTTCTCAGGAACTACTGCATGGATCTTTCTCAAATTTGGTACACAGGTTCCCCTTGGGGTCTAGTTGTGCAAAATAGCTTTTGTGGTCTGATTCAAAATCCAATATGGCCACCAGGTCGCCATCTTGGATTTCCCCATGAAACATTGTTATTGCGATTTCTCAGGAACTACTGCATGGATCTTTCTTAAATTTGGTACACAGGTTCCCCTTGGGGTCTAGTTGAGCAAGATACCTTTTCTGCTCTGATTCGAAATCCAATATGACCACCAGCTGCCATCTTGGATTTCCCTATGAAACTTCGTTATTGTGATTTCTCAGAAAGTACTGCATCGATCTTTCTCAAATTTGGTACACAGGTTCCCCTTGGGGTCTAGTTTTGCAAGATACCTTTTGTTATTTGATTAGAAAATCTAATCTTGGATTTCCCCATGAAACCTTGTTATCGCGATTTCTCAGGAACTACTCCATTGATCCTTCTCAAATTTGATACACAGGTTTCCCTTGGGGTCAGGTTGTGCAAGATACCTGCATTCTGGTGCGATTCGAAAATCCAATATGGCCACCAGGCGGCTATCTTGAATTTCCCCATGAAATTTTGTTATCGTGAATTCTCAGGAATCTTTGTCACAGCCCTTGTGGTCCAGTTGTGCAAGATACCTTTTTTGGTCATTTCGAAAATCCAATATGGGCGCATCTTGAATTTCCCATGAAAATTTCTCACAGCTACTTTCTCCAGTTACAGCCAGATGAGCTACAGTGCCGTGGCACTATCTTTTTCACTTTATGCGTATATTTATAAATTTTCCAGTGGCACTACTTTCTTGCTCAAAATATTTTGTCTGCTAATCCACAGATTTTGAGAGGCTAGGGTTGAGTGGTTTAGCAGCTCTTATTCATTCTCATTAGGGAACGTTAGCGGGCAGTAATTTAGTATTAAATGCTTCTGCTATAAATGTACATGTAATTTATTTTAGAAAACAATGTGAAATTTCATTTTGGAAATATTCATTGACATTTTCACTAAATATGTGTGTTGAATTACAGTTGAGAATATAGGGTTGCCTCTCAAGACCCTCTGTTCATTCCCCAGCTAATTGTATATATGTATGCCATGCTAGATACATGCATGCATCTGATTGTAGGCATAGTGTTTGGTAGGAGAAGAAATCCTCTCCAGTTACCCAAAAAAAACTGCAAACTCAGTGGGAACATCTTGACCTTGATAGATTTGATAGCGCCTCCTTGCCCCCTGTTCCTAAAATCGTTAAGTTTCAGGATTTGTGGCAGTTTAATGTTTATACTAGCTGCATACCTGCCTTAGCCAGGGATCCAGTGTATGATGGTTAGTGTTTTAGTATGAAGAATACCTGGTCTCTTGAGTGAATGTTGGATTCACTCATTCTGTCCTCTCAATGTTTAGTCCGAAGGAACACTTCAGTGATTTATACCAACAGAAGGGAAGTGATATTGGACAATCACAGTATTGCAGTATTTTCATCTGGATCCAGTGCATGAATATAGCACAGAGGAAAAACAACCGCAGAAAAATATTTTAAAAAAAATTAGAAAACCCCAGAAAAATAGAGAAAACAAAACAGCAATTGAACACTTTTTCTGCTGATTTCTAACCTTAACTGTTTTTATTCATATTTCTTTTGGTGAGTATGTGTACAGGTTATATAGTTAGTAGTACACTACACACTTGGGTAAATTTCAAGCAGATATACTGATACAGTAAAGCAAAAACATCACATGGTTATATTCTGAAGGTGCAGTAGAAAGCACCTGTAATTCAAGAGTAGTATATATCGCAGAAGTTCCTGTAATTTTTTGTAGTGGAGTACTGTATGGTATAATCTCATATTTTGTGTAAGGTGTTATCCTGGGTACAGTGTACATGTGTAGAATAATTATTCTTGTAGAGAAGTATAGATTTCTTATTGTCTAAGCACGAAACCCAGGGAGGTAACACTCCGGTGTAAAATCTCAGGTATCGGCTACATGCAAATTTAGGGAGTAGCTCTGTGGTGCATGCTTGCTTGCGCTCTTTGCCTGCAGTCAAGTGGACAGGGCCAGGCGCCCGTCTGCTAAGTTGGAGTGTACGCGTTTACAGAATTGGGCACCATTTTCATCACGAGATGAGTGATGGCTGCGGAGGAAGTCCGGTTCCTGATGGAGGGAATCCTGATGATTTGGCACAGCTGCAACAAACAGTTCAGCAGCTACGTGATGAGCCACATAGGGCAAGGGAAGTTTGTCTATGTTCTCCGAGAGAGGAAATTTAGTATGTTTAAGGGTTCTTCAATGGATTCAATTTAGTATGTTTAAGGATTCTTCAATGGCTTGATGTGGAATTTGTGGAAGAAAGTGTGAAAACGTGTCTCTGGAGCATGAATATTTTTTATTTATTTAAAAGAAAAGGAGAAAGTCGATTACATAATGTGCCATTTGGAGGGAGCAGCACGGTCCGAAATAAGATTCTGGTCAAGACTGGAGAGAGCTAGATTACCCAGAGAAAATTCTAGAAATCCCAAAGGAGACCTTTGATGAAAAATGCTCAGTTTTATGGGAGAAGACAAGCAGATGGTGAAAGCCTCCGAGCATTTTTTCGCGAGTTTAATTAGGTTATGGATCTTGTATTATGTCGAAATGCGAATCATGTGCGGTACAGAGATAGTACTTTGTATGACCATTTTGTGGATGCTGTAAAGGATTCTCAACTTTGTAGGGAATTGTTTCGAACCATTTGAGAACACCCAGCTGTAACTTTCCTCGACTTATTTACATGGATGAAGAAAAAGGGTTGAAAAGAGTTCAGAAGAGACCATCAACCAGTTGGAAAATTGTGATAGAGGACACCAGTCTTACCAGCCTTGTGGGAGCCCCCAGTATATGGGAAGGCAATCCTGTTGCTTTGTCAGGTCGGATATCTTTCCTGGAACAGCAGACCTGAGCGTTTCAAGACATAACATTGAAGACTAAAGGTAGTCAATCTACAGTTCATGACAATGGAAATGTCCAGACAGAGAAAAGGCAAGGTGCTTATCAGCGGGAGGCGGATCTGCTTTGAATGTAACGAAACCGGACACGTTGTGAGAAATTGTCCAAGGAGATCTAACCTGACAGCAGTACGTAACTATTCAGGGCGAGCGTCAAATGGCAACCCCCTGCTAAAGTGAGTCGTGTAGCAGGTGAGGAATCTACAGGCTCATCAACTTCGTCTGCTCCATCTAGCATTGAAGAGATGTACAAGGCAGTTGTTGATTGTGTAGTCACAACAGTGTATATGGATGATATTAAGGTACCCTGCTTACTTGATTCAGGTTCTTAAGAGACAACTTTAACAAGAATTATTCAGAAAACTCTGCAAGGTCGCGGGAGGAAGATAATCCCTACCAGAGACTGGTTAACCTGACGGCCGCAAATGACCTAGAAATACACTATGTTGGCTATGTAGAATTGGAGATTCGGGCACAAGAGAAATCACTCCCGGAGATTGATGTCCTTGTGGTTAAGGACCCTGTGATGCCTTGGGCAAACACTGGAAAGATGACGTCCCTGGGATGAATGTGATTTCCAGATATCTGTTACTGACAGTGACCAGTAATAAAACGGTGTCTGAGCTACTTCCTGGAGATTGGGGTAAGGTGTTCAAGGTAGTTGTTCACCAGCAACGACAGACCGGTCTGCTTCAAGTTATAGCGAAAGTAGCAGGGAAACAACATGTGTAAAATCCCTCCATGGTCTGTGTCGGTGGTGAATACCTGTGGATTCAGAGGGAAACCAGATGCCAACGCTGCTGTTATAATCGAGGCTATAGCTGGAGCCTCTAACCTCAACGAAATGTAGTGAAGACCTGTTGTGCAGTTGAAGGACACCAACTTTCGCTCAGATTAGAAAACCTGAACGATGAAGAGCTGTGGTTGAAACCTCGAACCAGGCTTGGGACAGTCCATTGGCTGGATGCTGTTTAAATGGCACTGAAGAGACGGTGACCAACTCAAACGAACTAATGTCTGAAGAATCAGAAGATGCTGTACCACAACTAGCGCAAAATGGCAAGCGGAGGTCAGTGATGAAAGATGGGGATGACTTTGAACTGCCGGGGGAACAGAAGAAGCAGTTATCAGCCTTCTTGCAAAAGAATTTGGATACGTTTGCATAAGATAATGGTGATCTTGGGTACACAGAAGTACAGCACTGCATCCAAACGGAAAATGACATACTGGCATGACTGGTGAATCAGCCATGTAGGCGTATACGGTACCCGAAATCAGTTCCAAGTGGTATGACGCCATACCCAGCAATTATTAGATAGGAAAGTCTTTAAGAAAAGTCATTCCCCACATGCCTCGCCTATTGTAGTTAGGAAGAAGACTGGTGACCTGAGACTTTGCTTGGACTATCGTCGGTTAAGTATTAAAACAAGACGTGACGCCTTTCCCTTGCTACAAATAGAAGAAACAGCCGAACCGCAGTAGTAGTATAAGAGCATTACGAGTCTTATTGACCTACTTTTTTGTTCCCTCCGGGGGAGGATTGAGGAGGAACTTTTCGGGGGATTCCCCAGTGGGGGTTTCCCAATGACGATCACGTGATCAAGGCATGTCTAGACTTGTTCTGGGTTGTACAGTTCTGCCATACGGAGGATGGGTACTAGTATTTCAAATAAATAAATTAATTAATTAATGAATTTTAATTAATTACTTGTAAAATGCTGGTGTTTTTAGACGGCGCAAGGGAGCAAACGAGGCGGTGGGGACGTCACGGGGAGAAAAAACCCTCACATTACCCTCAAAAAAACCTCTAAGCCATATAATAGTAATAAACATAATCTATAGGTGTTGTACCATGTTAATAGGATCAGTCTAGCATCTGTACCACCCTAGGGTCGAGTGTTTATTGTCCCGTGTATCTCCGCAAAACGTAAACAAACAAAATGGCAGCTCCAGGATGGTGTGGGGATGCCCTTGCCATATCACGGCGTCGACCGTAGCGCCATCTGCACACATTGACGCAAGGGAGACAACTCGTGTGGTCCAAGGATATGGAAATAGCCGTGTTGGAGCTAGGGGAGTGACTACTGGTCCAATTGGGTCGAGTGAGGTATCAAAGTAAAGCATTCGTGAAGGGGCATCTAATGGGCTGGGTGTGGGGTTGAACTATCGCCATTCTGCGCATGCGCGGTGGCCCGAGGGTATGAAAATAGCCGTTTTGGAGCTAGTGAAGCCAATAATGGTCCGATGGGGTCGAGTGAGGTATCAAAGTGAAGCTTATGTGAAGGGGCATCTGACTGGACTAGCGGCTTGGGCGTTGTCACAATTCTGCGCATGCGCGGTGGCCCAAGGGTATGGAAATAGCCGTTTTGGAGCTAGCGAAGCCAATAATGGTCCAATGGGGTCGAGTGAGGTATCAAAGTGAAGCTTATGTGAAGGGGCATCTGACTGGACTAGCGGCTTGGGCGTTGTCACCATTCTGCGCATGCGCGATGGCCCAAGGGTATGGAAATAGCCGTGTTCGGAGCTAGCGAAGCCAATAATGGTCCAATGGGGTCGAGTGAGGTATCAAAGTGAAGCTTAGGTGAAGGGGCATCTGACTGGACTAGCGGCTTGGGCGTTGTCACCATTCTGCGCATGCGCGGTGGCCCAAGGGTATGGAAATAGCCGTGTTGGAGCTAGCGAAGCCAATAATGGTCCAATGGGATCGAGTGAGGTATCAAAGTGAAGCTTAGGTCAAGGGGCATCTGACTGGACTAGCGGATTTGAAATAGCGTCATTCTGCGCATGCGCGGTGGCCCAAGGGTATGGAAATAGCCGTGTTGGAGCTAGGGGAGCCACTAATGGATCAATGGGGTCGAGTGAGGTATCAAAGTGAAGCTTAGGTGAAGGGGCATCTAATGGGCTGGGTTTGGGATTGAAATATCGGCATACTGCGCATGCGCGCTGGCCCAAGGGTATGAAAATAGACGTTT